>JABUQX010107572.1:12500-27500 GCA_015478945.1 Trachelipus rathkii
TATATATATATATATATATATATATATAAAAAACTACCTATTAACGTGCTTTATCCCCTATGCAGGGGGTAACACGGGGGGACCACAGGAAATCGAACCATCCAATAGCTTTCAGCCAGTGCCGCCAACGTGTTCGCAGTAAGTTTTAATTCTTGCCCCAGGTAGATAAAACTAACTGCTACGCGGAGGATTTGAACCACGTCCTCTCGTATGAGAGGCGGTGACTCACTCTCCTGCGCCACGAGGGGATATATATATATATATATATATATATATATATATATATATATATATATATATATATATATATATATATATATATAATATATATATATATATATATATATATATATATATATATATATATATATATATATATATATATTTTGTCATTAGCCACTTCGCGTTGATAGCTGTCCACAGAGAAACCGTATTGCTTTGGGTACAAATTGACATAACATTTACATGGTTTATTACCATCATCATAATACACAATTTAACTGGGGTCCTTCTTACTTATCATACGTAAATTTCTCTGTCTGTCATACATTAACTTAGGTGGGTATATTTCGAGATTACAGACACTAAACGTCTTTTGTTTAATCCCGTACAATATTTAATATCTACCCTAACCGTGTTCATCCAGTTCGTTAGGAGAGTAAAATCTCATATGACTCACGGTTAATCACGTCATTAGTTAAACACACACCAACGGAGGTTCTAAATGCTTAGGAACCGTTGTTAACTGTAGGGGCTCTAGTAAGCCCACTCTGTTAACTAGTAGGAGGTAGCCTAAGCCACAATTTAGAAAAGTTTCATTTGATTAAAATGCTAAAAACATAAAAGGATTTTTAAAGTTTGCATAAAAATTAATAAAATTTTTTTTATTTTTTTTAATATTTTAAATAAACTGTTCCACGAACCTTATTTTTTAAATACCATTACAAAATAAATACCATTGCAAAACAAGACATGACCAAAAATTTTGGGTTCAAGCAATATTTAAAAAAAAAAAAAAAAAAAAAAAAAACAAATTTTAACCTTGTGAATCAAATTCATAAATGAATTAAAATTTTGGATTGTAGTAGGATGGTAAATTATACTTAATAATCGGCCGAATCGAATTAATCAATAAAATGGCCGATTAATCGGTGCAACAATAATTTTCATGCTTCAGCAAATGTAATTTTAAGCTCGATTTGTGATTACATTCATAGTTACACTGCACATTTAAAAAGTTTTCCTTTTTTTTTTTTTTAATTTTCTCTTCTCGAAGGGAGGTATTTATCTCTCATCCGGGATCCAACTTAGACCTAAGGATGAGGGATTTTGTTTACCCCAGCACCCCTGAACCTGAGCCCGAAGCGGGCAGAATGGCACACCATATTTTCCGCGGAGTCCACATGGATTCCCCCCAAGGCAGGGACAACTCTCCATCCACACACGCGTCACCCGAATTCTCATTCCGTTGATCACCACCCGGTCACCCCAAGCTGTTCAGATTCCTCGCCTGGGACGCCGACCCCTCGTCTTTCTATGCGTAAGCATATGCTCTTTTAAACTTCTTTTGTAATTAGATTCAAAACTACACTCCGAACACTTAAATAATTTTGTATTTGCATGCTTAACCATATGCATTTTTAAGTAATTTCTTACATTACATTCATAGCTACAGTGAACACATTTAAAAAGTTTTATATTTGTATGCTTATTAAGCATGTGTGTTTTTAAGCTTGATTTGTGGTTACATTCATAGCCCTTCGTAAAAAGTTTATATTTGTATGCTTATTAAGCATGTGTAATTTTAAGCTTGATTTCTGGTAACATTCATAGGCGCACATAGAGCATTTAAATAACTTTATTTTTGCGTGAATACGCATGTGTACATTCAGGTGTCCTTTGTGATTACTTTCATAGCTGCACTTGGAACATTTAAAAAATTTTATATTTGTATGCTTATTAAGCATATGCAGTTTTAAGGTATCTTTACGATTACATTCATAGCCGCATTCAGAACATTTAAATAATTTTGAATTTTGATGCGTAAGCATATGTTCTTTTATGTGCGTTTTATGATTACTTTCATAGTTGCATTCAGAACATTTAAATAATTTCGTATTTTGATGCGTAAGCATATGTCTTTTTAAGCCATCTTTACGATTACATTCAAAGTTGCATTCATAACATTTAAATAATTTTATTTTTTGATGTGTAAGCATATGTGCTTTTAAGCCACATTTACGATTACATTCAAAGTTGCACACAAAACATTTAAACAATTTTGTATTTTGATGCATAAGCATATGCCTATTTAAAAGGGCTTTGAATTGAAATTTAGCGTCACAGAGATTACAACTGAATTTTTTCAACTTTTCATACTCAATCTTATTCATTTTTGATCTTGACTTCTGAGATCCATTTTTAAAAGAACCTTTCTTGCCATGGTCCCCATCAACACTCCTCGTTAAAATCTGTAAAAATAAATAAAACCATAGATTACTTTTTGTAAACTAAATTTAAAAAACAAAGTTATTAACCAAAATAATGAACTACTTTTAGTCTCAAATCAACACTCAAAATTTTCAACTTTAATCCCATTATTAAATTTGCGTAGTTTAGAATGTAAAAGTTTAATTATAAACAATAAAAATAAACAAAACTAAAACTAAAAAAATATTAATGAATGCATATTTATCTAACTAATTGACAAATTCAAATATCAAAATTTCTGATTATGAGATGGGTTAAGAAAAGGTCACGCTAACTTCAAATGGCATTCTCATTAACCATTATTAAACAATTCAATGGTTAAGCGCATAATATTGGTAGATTCTTAATGCGATTTTTGATGTAAATTTGAATAGAAAATGTCAGAAATTGTCCCACAGTTTTCATTTTTTTTAATTTAAAAAACTTATACATTTTGTTAACGTCTGTTGTGTGTATGTTTTAAAATGATTTTCTTTTATTTAAAGCCTTTTATAATGATAAAAGAAATATAATGTTAAATTCAGAAAAGAAAACTCTGTGGCCATTACGATCCATCGCTATGAATCGCTTTACTTATGTCTAAGAGGAATAGAAGAAAGTAGAGGAATCTGTTGTATGTGATTCATTAATTTTGTTGAAAAGAGCAGTGATGGACAGGGAATGTGGAAACCTAGTAAGTCACAACGAGTCAAACATAATAAGAAAATCTGCATAATGCAGCTTACTAGGAATGGATTTCATAGATTCTTCAGAATTGGAATCATTATTATTGGTTCACGGGTTGATAAAATTAATTTTTTTTATATTAAAAAAAATAATAATAATCATCATCAAATTGGGGGTGGAATGCAAAACAGCGCTGGAAACAGAGTAGTTAATAAGAAGAACATGACCTAAGTCAAAAAGAAACCACTCATAACCTTAAGTACGCATCACAGCCCAAAATCCCACCTAGAGCTTCAAAGCAGCGACAGACCCCACTGTGCATCTCATCAATGTCAAGGTTTATCCTTTAGGCCAGGCCCAAAACAACAGGCGTATGACAGGATTAATAGGGAAGCTCTATGGCAGGTGTTAGTGATATATGGTGTTGGTGGTAGGCTTTTGAATGGAATCAAAAGTATGTATGACGATGGTGAAGCGTGAGTAAGAATAAATGGAGTCAAAAGTGATTGGTTTAATATTTAGGTTAAATGTTGGATATAAAATGATGTAGAATGTAGTAGGAAAGTTGTGAATGGTAGGAAGGTGGCTGGTGCAATTAATCCTTGGTGAATGTAATGATGGGACTAAGTCTTTAGTGCCCTAGGGTTTTGCACGAGGGTATGTTGTTACCTGTGTTAATTAATGTATAGTAGTAAAACTATGGTCTGGAATAAGAGGTACAAAGTGTTCAGATGGACAATCTTAGGGGCGTGTTAGGTGTGAGAATTGATAAAATGAGGGATGAATGCATTAGGGAGTTGTGTGATGTGAAGAAGGGCGTAAATGACAGAATAAACAAGAGTAAATCGCGACGGTTTTGTCATATGGAAAGGATGAATGATAGTCGGCTGGTTAAGCGGATGTATAGTGGTGAGTGTGTTGGGAATTGACCGGCTGGGAGACCAAAGAAAAAGTGGATTGAGTCAGTAAAAGAATGCCTGAAGGAGAGAAATGTGAATTTGGCAGAGGCGAGAAGGTGTATAGCAGGAGTGAATGGCAGGTTTGTGGGGGTATGGTTGTTGGCTTTGCCCAGGAAATTAACATCACATTGACGAGATACCACATTGAGGGTCGGTCGTGATTTTGTGAAGCCTCAGGGTGGATTTTTCTGATTGCGGCGATTTCTCACTGGGGGTATAAAGAGAACGGTAAAAGGCTGGAGGGGGAGGCTTTCTATTCGACTTGCGTCATGTTCTACTACTTTTCTGTCCCGGTGTATGCTACACACCTCACTCCCAATCTGTGGATAGAATAATAATAATAATAATAATAATAATAATAATAATAATAATAATAATAATAATAATAATAATAATAATACACATATATTGTAGACAAGAAATGGGCTTCTAAGGGGACGTTTTCGTCCTTTGAGCTCATGAAGTATTAAATGGTTTCATATTCAAATTTATATTTAATAGAGAAACCATAAATTAAAACAGTTTATTAAGATCTTTCAACACCAATAATATTGATTTGAGAAATGTAATAGAAAAAGATCAGAGATTGGAAGAGCATAACATTGAAGAAGAAAAAGTGTTGGGATATAGATTCAATACAAAGAAAGATACTATAAAAATAGCTAAAGTAGATTTCAATGTTTCTGCTAACACAAAAAGATTAATCTTGGCTGGAACATCTAAACAGTTTGATCCATTAGTATTGGTTCTTCCCATAATTATAAAAGGTAAAATCTTGATAAGAAATGTTTGGGAAAGTTTGATTGGGACACTGAACTGCCTGAAGACATTGTAAAGGAATGGAAAAAGTTACAAGTAGAACTTTCTGAATTGCATGAAGTGGAATTTCAAAGGCAAGTAATGAATGAAAAAGAATCATATTCTTTGCATATTTTTTGTGATAGTTCAAAGTTGGCATATGGTATAGTGGTTTATGCTTGTGATAATGCCAACAATAGTCAATTAATATTTTCTAAATCTAAAGTAGCACCAGTTAATACTAAGAAAACTCATAGTATACCCACGCTGAAATTAATGGGAGTACTTTTGGCTCTCAAATGCATTGATACTATAATAGAGGACAATAACAAAATTCATTTTCAATATATTAATATATGTGTAGATTCCCAAGTAGTCTTGAATTGAATATTGTTAGGTCAAACCAAACTTAAATCAAAATACACTATTAATAGGTTGAAAGATTTTAAAACGCTAGTCAATACTTTAAATGAGCAGTTTAGGATTCCATTTCACTTCAACTATGTCCCCACTGACCAGAATGTTGCAGATGTAGTCACCAGAGGTATTAATAGTAAAAAGTTTTTAGAACTATTAAAATTTTGGAAGTGTGGCCCTGATTGGATAACAAATAATTTAAACAATTGGCCTAAATATCCTTTGTTGAGTATAGCCTCAGAGTTAAAAAATACAATCATAGTTTATTTGAACATTCAGAGTGATGTGTTTGATATTATTAAATACGCTGACTATAGCACAAAAATAAAAATAACCACATATTTGTTTGAACCATTTTGCTTTAAAACAAATCAAGATCCTCATAAGAAAGCTATTTTGTACTGGATTCAGCAAATGCAAAAAAATCACTTTGCAGAAGAAATAGCTTTTCTAAAATCTGCCTCTAGAGATAAAACTAAGATACCTGTATTAGTTTCAAATTTAAATTTATTTTTGGATACTGATAACATCTTTAGAACAAAAGGAAGAATCTCAAAATGTCTTAATTGATTATAATGTACATAATCCAATTTGACTCTCTAAATATCATCATTATACAAAATTATTTTATGCATTGCCATAAACGTGTTCAACATTTAGGTTTGGGCACAATATTAAATTATATTAGACTACAAGGATTTTGAATGCCTAAAGCTAGATCAATCATAAAAAATATAATTGACAGTTGTATAACATGTAAGAAAATGAACATATTTTCTTTCCAATATCCTAAATACACAGATATGCCAAAACATCACATGAATTTAATTAAGCCTTTCTTGCATACAGGAATAGATTTCTACAGGTAACATCTTAGTTCATAATGACTAAACTGATGATGTAGATAAAATGTATATATTAATATTTACATGTATTAATATAAGAGCTGTTCATTTTGAATTAGTGCCAGATATGACAACTTCTAATTTTATATTAGCTTTTCAAAGATTCTGTAATTGTTACACCATTCCCATATCATTGTATAGCGACAATGCAAGAACTTTCGAAAAGGGTGATGGCATTCTAAATAAGACATTGCTCTCTAGTGAATTTAAAAAAAGAATTGAACGAAAATAGCATATTAAAATTCCTTTGTTTGCAGCATATGTAGGCTCTGCATGGGAAAGATTAATAAGAGTTTAAAAATATTGCATGTATAAAGTTATAGGTCGTGCCAAACTAAATAATATTGAACTGCTTACCAATTTATCAAATATACAGAATGCAATAAATTCAAGACCTTTAACATATAGAGCAAATACTGATGACTTGGAAGTAGTAACACCTAATTCATTTTTAAAACTGCATAGCAATTCATCCTTAATTCTAAGAGATGACAAAGAAGATGTATGGATAAACAAAAATAGTCAAGATATAATAGATAAAACATTGGAAAATCAAACTACTACTTTTGAACATTTTAGAAAACTATGGTATGAAAGTTATTTACTGAGCCTAAGAAAGCATAGTAGAGACTTGTATCAAATTAACTGGGAAAATAAAATTTAAGTGGGTGATATTGTATTAATAAAATCTCCCGTTAAATCACATCCATTTTGGCAATTAGGCAGAGTACTTGAAGTTGTACTTGGATATGATAACAAGATTCAAACAGTAAAAGTCAAACAAGGAAATGGAAGTATACTTTATCATTCAATTTCCAATTTATTTTCTTTAGAATTATCTACCACTCATGAAAGCAAGGCTCCTAAACTTGATGATAATAATACTGTGATATCATCTGATAAGGATAATACAAGTGCAGGAACTCGTCCAAAAAGAGGAGCTGCTATAAAATAATAAATTTTTAAAAGATTATAGTAAAATAATTTCATCAAAATCCTGTTTGTATCCCATAAAAAGTAAGTCTTTATTTAATTTCAATTCTATACATTTATTTTGCCAGTGTTTGCAGCTGTTGTATCAAACACTAGTGATTGTATTTACAAGTAAATGCAATATTTTGATGGGAGGATAAAAGAATTTAGCAGGGTTGGTGATTTTTTTGATTTTTTTTTTAAAAAAATCAAAAAAATCAAAATATGAATGATTTTTGATTTTTTTTATTTATTTGATATTTTTTCAGGCACAAATTGCCTTTTTATTTATTATTTTGATAAAATTAGTAAATAATCCTGATTAATAAGTTTAGTAAGTATAATTATTATTTAGTTTAAGTAAGTATAATTATTATTTAGTTTAACCAAGTTATTTAATTATTATATATATACTGTATAATATCTGAGTAATGTAATTTTATTTATTTCTTTATTGAAAATGATTTGAAACTACATTGATGAATTTGCTTATTATATAGATGAAATATACTTACCATTAATCAGGTGATAACTAATAATAATTATTAATTTAGAAAAAAAAATTAGCCTAAAAAATCAAAAAAATCAAAAATGAATGATTTTTTTTTTTATTTTTTGATTTTTTTTAGGCACAAATTGCCTTTTTATTATTATTTTGATAAAATTAGTAAATAATTTTAATTATTACCTAATTATAATAAGTTTAGATAAGTATAAATTAACTATTTTAGTTTTAAATTAATTATTTAAGATTATATATTCTGTATAATTCTGAGTAAATTATTTTTTTATTTCTTTTATTGAAAATCGAATTTGAAACTACATTGATGAATTTGCTTATTATATAGATGAAATATACTTACCATTAATCAGGTGATAACTAGTAATAAGTATTAATTAGAAAAAAAAAAAACTATGAAAAAAAAGCCAAAAAAATCATGATTTTTTTCATAAAAAAATCAATTGATTTAACCAACTGATTAAATCAATTTGGTATCATCATCATCTGAAAGAATTTAGTAAACCAACTAAAATTGACGTCAACATTTATACCCATAAAATTTATCGGCAGTCAAAAAGTAAAAGCTGAGAGACGTGGTTGTAATTAATCCAACTATAAAATTACTATAAATTACTTTATAAATTTATTAATAATTAAATAACTTTAAAAAAAATAAAAGTAAATTAAAACTAAATAAAAGTCTAATAAACATTGATTTTATAATCAATAAAACTCAGAACTTAATCTGAATAGTTAGCTTTATGGAACATGTTAGAGTAAACTTAAACTAAGTTTATTATTAAACGTATAGGAGTGCACATATTAGGGGCCCCATATAATGCAACTTATACGGTAAGATCATAATAATAATAAAAAACCTACAATCAACAATTAAAGGTAAGACTTAAAATTATTAAAATTAAAATAATAAGTTTGTGTGTTACTCTTGTTTTAGCGAATAAAAGTAACAATATATATTAGAAATAAATATGGATAATTATGGATTAATCCATCTAGGTCTAATGTAGGGTATTTTTCTTATTCTTCCTCTGTTTACACGTTTAAATCTAATATATATATAATATATATATAATATCTATATATATATCTGCATTGCTGCAGAGTGTGTTGGTAGTTGAAAGGTTTTGAGCTTATCAACACCATTAAAGCAAGATTTAATAGAAGGGGGTTTTCAGCCCTTGCATATTAGACAAAGGAATTTAAAAATTTTTCTTGAATTACTCGATGACTTCGAGAACGAGCTTTATTTAACCTTTCTAGAAATTAAAGTTTTGAATTTCTTCTCTTTTTCCTAATTTTGAATTTTAAATATAAAAAATAATAGAAATTTATATATTATATATATATATATCGATGTTACAATATATATATATATCTATATATAATATATATAAAAATATATAATATATATATATATATATATATATATATATATAAATATTTATTATATTATATATATATATATATATATATATATGATTTATAACTTACAACAGCTCCCAGGAAAGGTCAGGAATTTCCGTATCTATTCTGACCTACTGTAATGTTAATATAGGCGTTTTTCGTTTTTGCAGTTTGTGCTTACGAAACGTAAGATATGTCGAAATTTGCGTTTCGTTTTTGTAACTTAGCGAGAATCAAAGAAAATGTTTACACCCCTAGGAATTTCAGCGTGATTCTTATAGTTGCTATTTTCAATGATTGCTGAATTTACACGTTCTTTTAGAAACTGTGCAAACAAAAAATGATGGCGTGGTAGGGCTCACGCCGTCATTTTTTTGAAGTGATGATATTTCATTCATAAAATCAGCTTTAAATGCTATTTCTTCAAATCAATAACTCATCACAATAGTTGATGCAATTTTGGCAATATAAACCATTTTTTTAATTATTTCTTGTTTAGTTACCTCTACGGGCTCCATCACAGCATTTAATTCCAATTGCTTGCAACACAACGTGAACCTCATCAGAATCGTGTTCGTTTTGGCAGGAACTTCAGGCTCAATTAGTTCAAGGGCAATCAGGATGCCAAAAGAAATACTATGGATGTTAGTGTAGGTTTAAAGTGTTTTTTATATATAAAGATTCCAAATTTTTAAGTTTCTTCATCTGTAGAAGCATTTTGAAAAGTGAGAATTTTTGAAGAGGTATAGGTATTGAGGTCATAGCGATCTCTGAAAGTAAACTCTCTGGTTGATAGATGGAGAGATTAGTTCGAAAGGAAATGTCCATGTGTTTGAAGCTCGCATCTTTAGTTATTGGAAAGTTTGACCTACATAGTCGACGTTACAGTCGACACATTATATTTGTAAACGATATGTGACCTTAAGTTCATGGAGATGCTTTCTTTAATCTTAAAGAACTGCCAATTGAGTTGTTGTTTATAAAAGATATAAGAAACTTGCATTGTGGAAAGTTTTTTGTTTAAATGTTTTAATCTGAAAGTGAAGAACTTGGAAAGGGGTCAATTCAGGAACCGAGCATGAAAACAGGAAGTTTAGGAAATCATTTGCTTATAGTTTTAGGGCTATTAAGTGTTATCACAGAAACGAGTACAAGTTTATCAAAAATGTTAGAGGGATAAGGCTAAAGCTAGAAATTTACCGAGAAAGGTGATTTCAGTTGAAAAACTTCAATCAGAACAAATAACAAGGGCTTGTGTATGCGGGACCTTTAGACCAGCAATTTATGATTAAAGGAGATAGAAATAAAGAAATTAGTCCCAAAGTTAATGTATTTAGTGGGTTGCGATGCATAATAGCAAGTCCACAAATAACTTTAACTTGGGACTAATTTCCTTTAAATTATATCTCCTGTAATCGTAAAATTGTAAAATAATACGAAGCGTTTACGATAGAATGAATTTTTGTATTTCCTTTGCTTTTAATTTAGACCGTTTCGTTTTTGTCATTTGTGCTTACGCTCGATAAGAATGCTCACCCAGTTTTAACGAATTTCCTGTTTAAACGACAGCGATTTCGTGCTAGACTTACTTTTGTTTTTAAAAACAATTGGAATCAGTATTGTGATAAGTAATCGTGGAATAGGGAGCTAGAAATAAAAATAAATAACAAATGTTTTATATACAGATAATTGATGCAACTATTTGTGAATGGAGTTTTTCCATTTGGAAGAAAATTAGATTTAAAGCTGATTATATTGAATGAAAATTCATCAATTCAGATGGGGCCTAACACGCCGCCATCTTGTTTGTTTCATTTGTTTATTCAGCATTTTAAATTCTGTATAAAATAGCAACTTACAGAATTGAGGAAATTCTTTACGTCTGGAAACATTTCTTACGATTTTTCGGTAAGTTTGAAAAAACGAACGCAAACTCGAGCATTTCTTAACGTTTCGTCAAGCCCAGATACAAAACGAAAACGGTTTACATATATATAATTTATATATATATATAATATATATAATATATATATATATATATATATTATATATATATATATTATATATATATATATATATCATATGTATAATTTATATATATATATATATATATATATATATATATATATATATTTCGAGTTTTCGCCACAATCTATTAAAATAATTGTTACCAGGGTGCGAGACGGGGACCCCAACTCAAATGCACCCACAGCCTATTTCCCATCTCCGACTTAATGAAAAGAGATTTTACAAGGATTTATATTACTTTTTGCACTAGTATCGAAATGTAATATAGGAAGGTTGTGCTTGAGAAACTTCAATTTTACTGCCTTTTCGCTGAGAGTCTGTTTCTCGTTTCATCATATATTAGCCCCAGCATTGCTAAATACTCCCATTGGAACACTAGTTGGAAGACAGGCCAAATATTTCCTTGCATGTTTACTTAAGCGTGCAACTGATAGTATCTACTCGTTTTTCTTGGTGATAGTTTTCACATCATTTTGCACTACATCTTTTGGTAATGCGTGTGTTTTCTTCATTACTACTGGACTGTAGAATTCTTCCAGTGAATTGTTATTGATTACTTGTAAAAGATGTTGGTTTTGTAGATTTCGTTTATTTCCTTTTATGGGTGGTGAAATAATATACTATTCGAATGGAAGTTTTTGAACTGCAACACAAGGTTGACGATTTAACTGGTTCTAATATTGTGTTACAAAAAAAACTTGCCTTATAACGGGGAATCTGAGTAAGTTGCAATAGTCATGAAGGTCCATTGATTTCCACAGAACTAAAGCGTATTTTTTAGCTCTAGTTTTATGACATCTTTCATTCTTTTTAAACCATCATCATTTTCATTTGAAGATGGCTCAAAATTCTTCTTAGCGTTGGAGATTAATGGTATTACATCGGAGACAGAAGCTGTAGAGGCGCTGATTTTTTTTGGCATCAATATCTCATGTGACTCTGTTGATCAAATTATTATGAACTTCATGAATGTGTAGATCATGAGTCATTGTTTACAAAGAGTTGAGTCGAGTCCCGCATGTCTCATCATTTAATTGCGTTGAAGATTCATCTTGAAGTATTTTTATTCATAAATTCTTTAAAATATCAAATCTCGACAATAAATATCCGCGCAACATCCGCAAGGGAAAGCGCGGATGCGGATGGCGGATCTTTAATATGTTGCGGTATGCGAAAAAAATGACATCTACTGCATCACTAATATATATATATATATATATATATATATATATATATATATTATATATATTATTTATATATATATTATAAGACCATATAGGGATAAAAGTATCGGTATCGGTATCGGTCTCTTTTCTGGTATCGGTATCGGTATCCGGTATCGGCAAAAAAAATAGCGAGTATTGTTCGGTATCGGTAATCGGCCTCAAATTTGGTATCTGGTGCAAACATAGTTAGATCATAATTAAGAATCTGCAATATATATATATATTATTATATATATTATAATATATATATATATATATTAATATTATAATATATATAATATATATTATATATATATATATATATATTATATATATATTATATAGTTAATATTAGGGTATATAATATATATATATATATTATATATATATATATATATAATATATATATATATTATATATTATATATATATATATATATATATTTATATTATAATATAATAATTTTAAAAAAATTTATGAAAATAGAATTTATATAATTTAATATATATATACTATATATTATATTATTGAGATATCACTGATAATCTCTGTTTAATATCAAATTTTGGTCAAATTCTTCACCTTTATTCCAAAAGATTCTCCGTACGCTCATAAAACCTTTTTATTTAATAAAAAAAAATAATTCATATAATTAAATTCTCTGTAAAGAGGAAAATATTTAAATTGCAAATTGTCATTTAAAATTGCGAATTATAATCTAACACAAAAAGTTTTATGAAACATGTTAAACATTTATTTTTTTTTAATTTATTTAAAAATAAACATTCAAAATTGGACAATGAAAATGTTGAGCATGTGATGTTATTTCATTCTCATAAGAGTTAAAAAGTGAAGTAACAAAAATCAAAATTTTAATAAAATAATTTATCTAATTTTTTATTCATTTTTAGCTAAAAATTTTTTGGCAAAAATTTGATTTTTGTTATACTTCACTTTTTAATATTTTAGAAAATGTAAACACTAAAATTCTTGTATTTTAATAATAATAATAATAATAATAATAATAATAATAATAATAATAATATAATAATAATAATAATAATAATAATAATAATAATAAATGTCATTTACGGAAGCCCAAATGTCAGTATATATACACCATAAAACGGAGTTACTTTGATAATTTTTTAACTTTACAAGCTTGTCAAATCTTGAGTTAATATTATAAACAAATTAATTAGTACATATTACTAGTCTATGATTCTACTTTACTTGCCTAAATTTTGAAGACTCTGCAAAAATATTAACACTGAAAAATTTGGACATCAAAGTCACCTTTTGTTGGGGTGATTTTGACTGGACAGTCAAAGTCACTCCAGAGCATGTCAAATTCACACCCAGACCAGGTCAAATGCGCTTTAGATTAATTAAAGTTATTCTAACATTTTTTTTTTTTAACTTATATATAAGGAACTTATATCCAAGACACACTATAATTATTTTATGATTAGAAAAGTGAGTGATTTTCACAAACCTCAGGGATGGCATTAAAAAAAACAAAAATAAAAAATAAAAGCCCAAATTTCCCAGCTGCAAATGGTTATTTTTTTTTTTTGGACTTATTTTCAATAATGAGATTTTTAAAAATTATTAATTTCCAATAATAACAACTACCTATATTATGTTTCATTGGTAGTAGTGAGCCTAGTTGCATTTTATTCAAGATTTACACTGATACACCTTTTAATTAATTGAAATAAATGAGATTGAAAAAAATTAATCTTTATATTTCATTACAAATGAATTATCTTTAAATGATATTGACTAGAAGATAACTATATTTCCTTATTAAAATTACTAGATAAACTTTTCTGAAAATAATGTAAGAATTTTTTTCTTCTTTGGTTATAAATTTGCTATCATATATTTTGAATTTTCATTATTTTATTTATTATGCAATAAACTTTAAAACTAATTTGTAACATTGGATTGAAGTCAGTCAGTGAATGCATCACATTTTCCCATTTTATTTCACATTATTAGTACCTATCTGGCTGTATAAGATACCTATATATCCTTACAAGTTTTTGACCTTTTTCTGACCCCAATTTTATTTTAAACTTTTGACTAAAAGTAGCAAAAATTCTTTCAATTGATCTAGAACTGGCAGGGAATGAATGTAAGGATGCCAAAAACTGGCAAAACCCATCTCGTAACTTTTCTATCAGTACATTTTTTCAAATTAGTATCTATAACATTAAACCATTTATCTGGGGTTAACTTTAATACCAGCAATTCTTCAAAGATATGGGTTAGAAATACAGCTTTAACTTTTAACCTGTAAGTCATTAGTCTACCAAGGTAGTCAGGATAATTTTCTGAACAAATTAATTTATGATTTCAGTCAATTGGTCTAAATCCTACATTTTACAATAAATTTAGTTCTAGTGACTGAATGAAATGAAGTCATAGACTTACAGTCCATAGTTTAACTTGAAGGCTGTGACTGACTGCAAGTTTGAATTTTAAATACTGCTGTTGCTGGTTAGCCAGCTATTCAGTCCTATCATGCTTAGGATATGAAATCAATCACCTAGTTTCAGGGTTACAAAAATCCCAGGTACTTTTTTTAAATTGATCAACCCACCCAGTTTTTTTATATAAAAAAAAAA
>JABUQX010107572.1:32500-35421 GCA_015478945.1 Trachelipus rathkii
TTTTTGCTTGAAGTCATTTTATATAAAAAAATAATAAATACCTTCAACTGCACAAAACTCAAAAATCACTTTAACCTCAAAAAAAAAAAACCTCAAAAAAGTATAATTCCTACAGAAAAAGTATAAACAGATTAAGTCATAAGTCATCAGTCTAAAACACATCCATATACCAATCACTTCAATCGGAGGATGACTTGGAACAACTTTACGAACAGAATAGGTAGAATAGTAGGTAATAGTGACCTAAAAATAGAAAGAAACAGGATAGAAGTAGATTTAGGAAATGTCGTTCCTCGCCCATCCTTTCACATATATCAAATTCTCTTCATTCCCACAATTATAAGTAAGGAAAAAAAAATATATCAAAAATATGTACATGGTCCATGATCATTCTTTCTATGTTTGGAAATTTTTAAATTCCCTGACTTGTTCATGAATTTATTTGGAATTTCCCGACTTTTCAGCATATTTTAAAAACGTTTCCCCTGACTTTTCCTGACCAATTTTTTTTTCCCTGACTTTTCCTGACTTTCCAGAAAGTGGTGACCCTGATATTATTATATTATATATTATATATATATATATATAGAGAGAGAGAGAGGAGAGAGGAGAGAGAGAGAGGAGAGAGAGAGAGAGAGAGGGAGAGAGAGAGAGAGAGAGAGGAGAGAGGAGAGAGAGAGAGAGAGAGAAGAGAGAGGTTAGGCCTACGCAATATATAAATCGATCTACGTAAATGTAAACTTTTACGATAATGTACGTATGTCATAATAGGTTAGGATAAGGCCTAAGCTATATATTATATATATATATATATATATATATATCGGCGTCGGGCGGGGTGACCCGGGGCCCCGCCTCTTTAGGAGGGGTGATTTGGTAATAATACATAAAATAAAAATAATAAAAAAAAAAAAAAAATTTTTTTCGCTCATTTATAGCCACGTAGCGGTAGTATCAGTAGTTTTATTTCAGATCATATTTAATTCTAGAAGTTTTTTATATTTTTCAAAAAATGTTAGAAATTGAGGGTACAAAATTTTCCTTCAATTTAGACACCTTATTTGAAAATGTGTTTTTTTTTTTTTCAACTTCGCTTTTAAATGGAAAATTGTGGATCGATTTTAAATATTTTTTCAGTGGATACACTCGAGTATGTTAGCTTAAACTGGCAAAGTAAATTTTTTGATCCAAGCAGTATTAGTGGCAAAAAAAACGGGGCCTAACTTGGTCCGATTCAACCGCGTAAAAATTGTGGAGGGGTGCTCGACGAACATTGTTTTTTCGTATTTAACGTATTTTATTGACATTTTTATTACGTATAATTAATTTATGTAATAAAGTTTACTTTTATCTTAAGTGAAAATGTTTTTTAAAAGATGAAATTTTAATAAAAAAAACAGAGTTTAAAAAAGTGTCAAAATTTTGGGGCGGAGAGGGGTGAATCGGACACCTTATTTATATTCGTTTTTTTTATGAATTATTGACATTTTTATTACTTATTACGAATTTTAATTAATGATAAATATTATTATATTAAGTAAAAAATTAAAATATAAAATTGAAATTATACGTAAAAGACGATTTTAACAGATGGTCCGAGTCACCCCTCAATGGTGGTCGGCTTCACCCCTCCGTCAGGCTGACTCGGCGTTATTCAAACTTAAATAAATCTTTTATTATTAGAATTACATTATTATTTTTTGTGTGCTTTAATGCCGACTATTGATAATTACTTTCTATATATTTTTTTAATCTAAATTATAATGGGAAGGTGATTAATGACTTGCAATTGTTATTGTGGTTCTTTTTATAAAATATAAATCACTTAATTGCTTAATCATTTATTTTTTTTTCTCATTCATTACTTAACTTTAATAATAAATATATATTATTTTAAACGCCTGATAGGCAGCATTTGTTTATCTATTATAAATTGGCCCAGAGCTCCCATTTAAAAAAGAAGAAAAATAAAAAATTGATTCTATGATCAGCTGACCAAAATGAGTCGGTCACTGCTACTGCTACTCCTATTCCACTATCTGTTACATTGGATAAAAACCTATTACTTATATATTTGAGCTAATTACTGTCACACTCCTACAGCTTAGATATTAATTGAAAATTAATTGCAACTACTACTGCTACATTGATCTAATTACAGTAACTGCTGTACCAACTGTTGGAAAATTTAAGCTACCAAGCTACTATTTTTATATTTAATATTTTAATGTTTGTTGGCCAACAATGTATTAACTCCAATTATTGTTTTTGAGAATGAATGCCAGAAGAGGCAAGAGTCAAAACATTTGAACAAGAGGCTTACCATTGTCTGGAAAGAAGAGAGTCAAAAAGGCAAGCAAGATTTAAGGCTACCAATTTGTTGGGTAAGTAGATGCAGTTTATCAGGCTGTCAATTTACTTTAGCTTAGATCACTTTATTTTTGTAAAGTATGCCTTAATAGGCAGAGTTCCTGTTAATTATTAATTAAAATTTATAAATTTTGGGTTCATAGCCACATTTGGCCTTTGTCACAATATGGAAAGAATCACAATTTTGAGGCAACTTTTTAATCATTTTCTTGTAAGTTGTGCATCATAATATAACATCAAATATTTCCAAAAATATAGATTTAGGAAGTTGGTTTTTGAAAGTACCAACTTTTAAAAGGCTCCCATTTATTTTTTCAGCTGGAAGCTTGTTACTGCTGTGATAGAGCTGGGTTGGCTTGAGGCTGGAAGCATCTTTCAACATCTTTTTATTTATGTATTTTCCTTGAAACTAAAAATATAATAATAGAAAATATTCATTAATAATCATTTAAGCAAAATTAAAAGTAAAGAAGTTTTTCCTTTTTTTTATTGTCTTTATATTTAAATATTTTTTTATGCAGAGTAATCAAGATTATTAATTCCTGATAATT
>JABUQX010107573.1:0-20000 GCA_015478945.1 Trachelipus rathkii
AACCACTTTAATACCCACTCAGTTACTCCTTTCCTCACACCACACAACTCCCTAATACGCTTATTCTATATTTTGTCAATTCTTCTCACACCTAACACATCCCTAAGATTATCCATCTGGACAAACTGCACCTTAGATCTATACTTCTTATTTCACACCATAGTTTCACTCCTATACATTAACGCCGGTAACAACATACCCTCGTACACAACTCTAGTACACTCAAGACTTAATCCCTTTGCATTCATTAAAGATTTAATAGTACCAGTTACTTTCTTACTACACTCAGCATCATCAGTTTCCTTTTCATCCAACATATAAACTCAGATACTTCACACTGCGGACTCTACTCGCTCACCACCACCACATTACGCTTACCTACATTTACTTTCAAACTCCTCCTTTTACACAGCCAGCCAAACCAATCTAACAATCTTCTCAAACTTTCCTCAGATTCACCGCACCAAACCAAATCATCTGCATACAATAAGCAAGGTATCATCCACTCTCTACTATTCTCCATCAGTCTAACATCTTCCCCTGCCACCCCTCCTTAAATTCTTTCATCACCACCATTCATACACAAATTAAAAAGTCATGGAGACATAAGATATCCCTGCCCCTCTCAGCTATTAATATTAAACAATTCACTCTCTACTTCATGTATTCTTACAAACGCTTCATCAGCATATATACTTTAAATTTCCTTCAAAAGCCTACCACCAACAACATATATCATTAAAACCTGCCACAGAGCTTCCCTATTAATCTTGTCATAAGCTTGCTGCAATTCTATAAAACAAATAAATTTAACTCTTTTCACTCATTTGCATCAATGTAAAAATTTGATCTACATATTTTGAACCACTTCTAAATGCACCTTGTTCCTCAACAATTAATCTCTCCACAACTTGACGCACTCTTTCAACCAAAATACCAGTATACATCTTCCCTACAACATTCAATAAACTAATTCCCCTGTAGTTTCTACAATTCCCTTTATTACCTTAACCTTAAATAAATGTATTATCACTACTATCCTCAAGTCCTCCAGAACTACTTCCTCCACAAACGCTTTGTTCCACAACTACCATATCCAGTCAACCACAATCTCGCCTCCATTCTTAATTATTTCACAATTAATTCCATCTATACCTGCTGATTTACCATTCCTCAACTTTCTAACCATACCTATTACCTGCTCCACAAAATATCTACTACTCCTTACACCTTCAAACCCACACACATTCACTATCACGTCTTCATCACTGCCAAATGTTATGCAGACTTTTAAGTGTTCCCTCCACGCTCTCATGTCCACTTCATCAGTCACAAAATTATTATCCCTATCCATTATTTTATATATATTCCCTTTATTCTCTTTCTTAACCGTTTGTACTTCCTTCCAGAAGAGCTTCCTATTTCTTTGTAAGTTCTTATTCATCCTCCTTCCCAACTGTTCCATTACCTCCTTTTTTTTCCTATGTATGCAACATTTATATTTCCCTCCCTACATATTTTCATACACCTTTCTTTCGAAACCTTATCACTGGCTTTTAGTACATTCTACCACGCATCTTTTTTTTTACTTTTGACTACTTGCATTACCTTTTCATTACACAATTCACATTTTTACTTCCTACTTTAGCACACCCACATACTTCACTTGCACTACTAACAATCGCTTCCTTCATGTGTATCCAGATTTTCTGTTTCATCTTGTTCATATTTAACTGACTTACTTGCAAGTGCCCTCAGATACTTTTTATTTTAGCCCAGTTCATTTAACCTCTCACTCCTGATTCTCCCCACTTCCTTCCTTTTTTTTCTTTCCTCTCCATCCATGGCCCCCACTAACTTAATTTTGCAAGAAACATAATAAAGTGATATTCCCATTTCCAACCCTTAACTGATTTAACATCCATCATATACTTCATCATTATCTTCACCACAAAATCAATCATATTTTTCAATTCGACAATCAACCCTAGTATACTTACGTATTAATAATATAATGCTATAATAAGTATTAATAACCTATTTAATATTTTAAAAATAATTGTAATTCTGTTAAAAGATAAAAAAAAAAATCCTCAAAAACTTTTTTCTCTTAATCAATTAAAATGATTTAAAACAAAGATTATTAATTTTAGGAAACTATCAAAGCTTCTATCAAATATTTTTTAACCCTCTACTATTGTATTGACAGGTTAGGTCACTGTGTTTAAAACTCCCCCAAACCCAATAACCTCCTATTTAAGTACTGATATAAATACTCACTTTGCTTTGCTCTGATCTTAGCTTCCTATGAAGTATGTAGTCATCCTTATTTGTATTGAATTTTTCTGCAAGGCCACGAACATTATGCCGAAACTCGTCTAAACAATTCGTAATTAATTTATTTCTATCTGTGTATGTTTTCTCTAGCTGATGGAAAAAAAAATAAAAGTATTACTTTTCATTAACAGAATTCTCATAAAGCCAAATAATTTAGGAATAGCTACTAAGACCTGGTAAAATATTAAAGTAAGTTTATAAATGTAAACATGAAAATTATTCATCATCCCCTCTGGTAGACTTTTTAAAGTCTGTCAGGTGACGCCTCTACAAAACGCTCTCCAAATCCCTCTGTCTTCGTAACTTCTTTCATCTCCACCTCTTCTCATTGTTTCTTTTTCCTAGTTGTCACCGCTTCCTCCTCTGCGTCCATCAATCTTTTTTAGGTCTCCCCGACGGTCTTCGGCCAGCCGCTCCATTCAGCATTTTGTTCGGGTTCCGCGCCTTCGTCCTCCATCTCTTTCACTTGTCCATACCATTTAGCTTGCTTTTTTTGTATTTGTTTTCATTAAGAGTCAATTCTCTACTTATGTCCTGACTTCCTTTTTCTATTCTCAGGGTAACCCTTATCACTCGTACCCTCATCTCCGCTGCATTTATCCTTCGCTTCTGTACTGTATTAGGGCCCACCATTCAGCCCCATATATCAGAGTAAGGTCTCAAAACAGTTTATATATTGACATTTTAATCCTACAAACTGGCACTTCTTGAGATCGTACATATACAGGTGCACCGATTTTTTTGCAAATTGTTTTCAATTTTTTTCCCTCAACTCAATCTTCATTTCCTCCACGTCTTCTACACTCGAGCTTCTCATCATTTACGTAGGAGGCTGCGACAACTGTGCAGATGACACACGTAGTCCGACTACTAGCCTGGAACATTCGCGGTCTTCATCGACATCTCTGGCCTTCTGACACAGGCGGTAGAGCGCGGATGAAGTTTCTCCATCTTGTCCTATTCAGCTCTAGCCCTGTTTAGTATACTCTTCTGACGCGAGAGAGCCGTGACAAGGACTTATATTCATAAACGGTCGTAGTTGCTTCTCGCAGAATCGCTTGAGTGTTACTATATTACTGGCATGTAAATCATCCCGGTATCGTCCGATCATTACCCGTTCCACCTCTCCTACTGCTATCAGCATCTACTTCTCGCTGAAGAGTTCGGAAGCTACGTAGCTCGACTTCATCGGCGGACTATTCTGAGCGTGCGAGGTACGCAAGCAGTCTACTGCTGAGGCACCACCCAGGAATGGGTTTCCTCTGAGCAATTTGTACCACTGTATATCTATACTTCCCTTCTTTCAGAGCCAAGAGGACTGAGAGCCAAATTTCTTTTATATAATCACGGTAGCAGGTCAAGACGAATGGGTTTCGTTCTCTTGTACTACTCCGTCCTGCTACTTAGCCTCAGGACTGTTATTAGTATCGCCAGGCGCCACAGCACTTCTCACCGAGATAACTCCACCATTATCGCCCAGGTTATTTATGGAGGAAAGTGCTTGTAATGCGGTGGTTTCGTAGAAAAGTGCTCTATCTTTCCGGGTAAAATAGATGCGAGAATACTATCCTGTCTTCTTGTTGCGACCCCTACTGAATCACTGAGAACTCCGTAGCGCATCAAATTGGTTCTTATTTATTCCTATCAAATAGCTTTTCCCAACTGGCATGAAACCTCGGAGTCAGACACCCTCGATTTGGCAGTCTTTTTTTTCATCGTTTGTGATGTCGTCCTCCGTGAAGCAAGCACCACATCGTTCTGGCATGTAGACTTCTCGTGGACTCCTCGGCTAGATGCTATCTGCTACACCGGTTCGAAGAGAAGTTTACTGTACTTCAGACGCAGGATAGGAGTGACTATCATAAATGCTCTCGCTCCGGCTTCTACATTATTCGTACAGTAGCTGCCAGACATTAATTGCTGACGCAATCTACACTTTCGTGTTACGCCAGCAGCTCAAGCGCGGATTCTTCTACGAGCTTTGGCTCATATGACACTCGGCATGAACGACGGTGAAGAGTTTCTCCATCCCGCTCAGTCCCACGCTCTATAGGACCACGACTGAACATTTCTCACATGCAATGTTCTTGGGTATATACAGGCATGAGAATTACTGTGACATTTGTGATAATTCAACAGCAGGGACGCTCTCTGGACATTTCTGATTGTTATGAGTGCAGTAACACACACTCGAGTCGACTTTCTATTCCTCTGTCGTAAGTATGAGCATGCCCATCAATTTCCCTGTGTTCTCGCGAGCTTTCTCTCCTCGCTTGTCATTAGCTAGGTCTTATCTACGCGAGAGAGGTGGCAACGTCAAGCCAGCCTTGATGTATGTGTGTTTCGCTCTTCTTGCTGTCCGTACGTACGATTCCACAATAACGCGTCCTATGATACCCCACTCTTCTCTAGAACTCATGCTCCGATAAGAGCTCTCAATCTATACTTTCCATCGACTACTCTGCATGACATTCCACACCTTCTCTCTAGATACGAGGTGAGGTTCATACGTTTTGTCTTAATGCGGGTCGCACCAGTATTATCGTACTGTCCTTATGATGCATCCTTTCGGAACTCAGGCGTGTCTACACTCATTCCTGATTAATCTTCTTCTGTCCTCCTCCAACGCTGCCAGCGATAGCACTTGTCCCAGGCATATAGTTGAGTCAATTGCAGGCGATTTCTCGATTAAAATTGGTCTATCATGTTTTTCTCTTCGGTGAGAGACGTGGACATATATTTTCGCCTTTCTTCTTTCAGACCTTCGTCATGCAGGGTAATGCTCCGAATAACTTATAGCTCATCTGGGCTTTTATCTGGATCACTTCGTCGTGGATTCTCGATCTTCAATTCCCCATGCCGTTCTTTCTTTTTCTCTACAACTATCTCGATTATCAGCAGATTTCTGTGCTCGGGATCTTTTAGAGGTTGGTAGGAAGGAAACATATACTGAACAAATATCATTATATCGTATCTAGGTAAGCTCTTCCGTACTATCCACGCATAGGACTCTAGTGCGAAGAGAGAACTTTGGGAAATAATCCACATTTGTGATTTTTCCAGGGAATGGGGAGAATACATAATGCTTCTCGCTCATCTCTATGTTATGAATATAAGAGAGCATGCGAGTCATTTTGAATTTAGTTTTTTCTCTTTTACTTTATTGATAGAGAAAGTACAACTACGCATGTCTCTGTAAGATAACAGTATATATCTCGCAAGTTGAAATGCCCCCCTAAACATGATAAGCATTTGTGCAAGACGGCTTCTGGTGTTAATGTGGTATCCTCCTCTCAATGTCACACAGTGGTCCTCAGTCGTAGACTAAATAACTCGTATGGTTTTTCTCGCTGTTTATCATCGTTTTAAGCATTATATGACTGAGAGAGTACATAAATATTGGATATATTAACAAGCGAGGAGGAATATCCTATCGCATGAACTCTCAGTACTGTCGGCTGTATTGACAAATATCACTAAATTTGAGGAGTCGAACACAATAATATCTTAGAGCATGGTCCATCATCATCTTCCGTCACAATACTCTAGCATAGACATACGTATTAGAGGAGAGTGGGAAGACAAGGCGAGTATGTATTTCGGTAATGATTACAGCACGTCAGACTCTTGCTTTTATATATACGCACAGTACATTTGGTTACTTTTTCATCTATTCATGCGTAAGAAGTAACTGATCAATCCTCTTTTCTTCCATACATACTGGGCTTGAGTAGTAGTCATAATGACAGTTAAGACTAACTCATCTCGAGTGATCGGAGTATAGATGGAAATACTACTAGGATTTCATGAGTACTTTCAGTGCTTTGCGATCCTCGTGACATAGCTACTCTTGTATGACACTCGATCTGCCAGTGCAGACGAGCATTTCCGACGACTAATTTGTTCTCTAGCAAGAACAAACTTATGCTAGATGAGATTTTCGTCCAGAAGCATGAGTATAATTAACATAGTGTGTTGATGAATATCAGTGCTCATTGGTTTGCCGCTAAATATGGACGATGTATATATATTCCGCCTTTTTTCGTACCTAGGAAAGAGTTTTTTGAAAGGAAACCTCAATGTCTTCTTTCTGTATAAGGGTATAACACGGATGCATTTTTAATAACTTTCTACTAGTTCCGTCGCTTTGATATACGAATCCCCTATTGCAGATTATATAGAGTTTTCACTTTTGGTCCGCGATTTTAACGGACCATGTACGTTCTTGAAGGTCTAGTCTGCTCATTAGTCGGCTCTCATGCGTAACAGAGGTCTATCGAGATGCACGCTGTGATGGGCAGATGACGCACGGGCATATTATGCAGTAGGTACGATATATTTGATACATAGCTACTCCGATCTATTGGCGATAGGAGAACGAGAGATTGAGATCGCACGAGATCTGTGATGAAACATGATGTAGCGGGACCGGACGGTCTCATAAGAGCGTTTGGTGGCGCAATTCCTATCGGAGTCTAGTAACAAAAAGTCGTATTGCAAAGCAGGGTCTGGAGCGAATACCTCCTCTTTTCCGAAACCCTCAGTCAATTCACTCATCATGGAGGAACTTCTCTAGTGCGTAACACTAACACTTTGAAGCAGCAGAGTAGGAAGATGTTCGAGTTGAAATCAACAAAACTGCGCATCACTGCTTTGCACACAATCACAAAGCATGTGATCATTTTGAACTCGCATAACAATAGAATGGGAGTAATACAACATCTTAAGAATAATTTAAGGGTTTTTCAGTGTGGGTATACGGATTTTGAGTAAGGCGGTAAATAGAAAACTAGTGGATTATTGATGCGTAAGTAAGACAATTAAAGAGATGGAAACAATTTTCAATTACTTAGAAAGGTCTTAAATATTTTGTAACTGTTTTTATATTTATTCATTTTAAGATAATTTGAAATATTTAACACAGTAATATATATTAATATATATATATTATATATATATATATATATATTTATATATAATATATATATATATATATATAATATATATATTTATTAATATATATATATATTATATACTATATATAATATATATATAAACTGTATATAACATACGTGACTAAAACAAGTCTTTGCAGATTTGTTGTAGGATCTGCTTCGAAAAGAAGCTGTTGGAGTCGTAAATTTTAGTGAATAAATTATTTTATCATCTATAGCCCTCATTTGTCCTTCATGAAGTATCTACAGAATATATTATGATATATATAATTATATATATATATATAATATATAATATGATCTATCTATATATATTATATATATTATATATATATAATATATATAATATATATATATATATATACGGTATAATAATAATATATATTAATTATCTATATATATATATATAATATATGATATATAATAATATATATATATATATATATATATATTGGAGAACTTACCAGCATAGTTTTGATTTGCACAACATAGAATTTGTAAAATTGCCTAGTTATCTTGACTCATGAGCCATTTTACTCTTATACTGAGAGAAGTACACCCTTCACTCATAGACAGATTAACTTTATAACTAATCAGAGTTCTAATGGACACATCATTGCTCCTTGTACACTACAATTTAGATGCCCCTTGCTACAATACGTGACATACTTATATTTGAGGGTGATCTAGCAGGAACCAGACGGGGTTCCGATTGTATTTGGTGTCTGTCTGAAGAATGAAGTATGATCATTGGCACTCCGTCACATGGGAGGAGACGTCTTTTACTCTCTCTCGCATCACAGCGATGGCCCAGACTCTGTCAACGTCCGAGTCGTGGGAAAAGGGTTCAGATCTGGACTGTGCTCTGATTCTGCGTTACAGGCTAGCTAACTGCAGAGCGGGCGTCCTAAGCGTAGCTTCGCACACTTCTTTCAAGGATGCACACTGCGACGCAAGATGACTTACTCGGCAGACGCAACTGAAATAGGGATGTATAAACGCCACCTTGGAAAGGGTAACGAACAAAAAGAAGCATCTCTGTGCTCTCTCTCATCACGAGGATGGTTGACGGAAATCTGCACAGACCCTTGTTTCGTATGGAAATTATTCTGATTGTGAGATAAGTTCGAAGTCTAGGGTGTGGCCTCGGTGCACCGGCTACCTTGAAGTTGAGCCAAGAGACTCACTCGTTCTTGGTAGAAGTTGATTCTGGTGCATTTTCTCGAGCTTAGAGTTTTTCTTGAGCTTGGGTGTTCGAGGTTGTAGAAGATCCGCTTCCTTTGGTTTCCGTGCGAGTCCTCTCGCGTACCTTTAGATGGTAACGTTTCTATCTGTCTGTAGCTGAGAGATGCAATATCACCGTGAGAGGGCCAGGGAGAGGTATTGAGGCCATTTGTTAAGCTGCCTGGTTAGAAGGGCTGTGGAGGCATGTGCACATCAAACGCTCAGACAGCTACTTGTTCGGTCTCAATCAAGCACCGGGCGTTCATACAGGATTCGGGAGGAACTGTAGTGGCCTGCGACTCTGTGAGTGAGCATGGGGGGCAGAGAGCTGAATCGGTGGAGGGATATTGGCTGGTCATGGCCCGTGTTTCGGATTTGTAAATCCCGAATTGTGTTGCCTAACCATATCTAGCGCTGAGGGCTCTATAGGTCTGTAAGAACTTGATTTCTATGTGTGCCTTGACTGTTGTGTGAGTCATGGATGCGAGAGAGTTGGAGCTATTTGATAGGTGAGTACATTATAGAGATGTTGTTGGTATTTGCTCGTGTATGTCAAGTCTACGGTAGGTGCTGCCAGCTCTTGAGACGCGGAGGATGATTAAGCATGTCATCGTGCGGTAGACTGCTATACATTGTCGTTATTCCCTGTTGCCGGCCCTCCTGGTGTCTAAGACTAAATCCTGGTTATGTTGGAGATGTGAAGGGTAACGCACGGGATGTTCGATGTTAATGTTTCGTGTTCGGACTTTACAGATGATCTTAGTTGCTTAGTGGGTTAGAGAAATGTGAAGAATGCGGTGTACAAAATTTGGCTCACAAGATTTTGGGAGCTTTTTGTTCCGGTATTCGGTCAACTGTTGGAGGTTAAGTAGAGCTTCCTGGGTGGGCGGTGATCTGTGCAAGTTGCGGAGAACGAAGTTGAGGATTAAGAGCTAATGATAATTTTGTTTTGTGCACAGACGGTGACATGTCTGTGGTATATATGTCTAGTCATGTCTCGGAGAGATCGGTTGCTCTCGTCGTTCGGTGTCACAGGTTCTTTACAAGTTTAGGAGGCTGGTCGAGTGTATACTGCCACTTGGCTACGGAAGAATGATACCTCGCCGTCACGAGCCTGTATACGCCAAATATATGTGTTAATGTTCTGCTAATGTGAGAGCATGGCGAGCATGAATCTAGGCATATGAATAGAGTCGTTGGGGGATACGTGTATGTTCCGTCGCATTAGGAGGTAGCTCTTTCGGGAAGATGATTTTCTCTGACTCCGTTTCAGACCAAGTTTTAATATTGTATGTCTCTGTGCTGAATAGGTCGATTCACGACTTAGAATTTAGGAATATACGAGACAGTAAAAACCACATGGGCCCATTCCACACTGGTGGCCCACAGTCATACTACCGGGACTTGACACCCAAACATTCGAATTTTGAGTGTCTCTATCAAACACTTCTCGAGGTCACGGGCATATGTCATTAGCCTGTCTGACTACTCGCAGATCATCACTCCAGTACCCATTTTGCTCAGGGTCATCCAACACAGTATCGAGAGAAGCAATATCATTCAAAGATGGAGAGGAGCACAGAGCACACACATGCTATTAATTAAACTATAGGTACTTGTGCACAACATCGCACCTGGTAGACCATAATTGACAATGTACCACTAAAAACCGCCATTTGCTCGAGTCATACTACTTATAAGACACTATTACCAACGCCCATCCCGCATCCAAAACGCATGTACAGCTTTCTCAAACTATTCGCGAAGTCTTTCTCTGCACTCAAACCCTGTACCACCTGGAGACGACAGACCAGACTCGTTGAGACTAGAGCACGCGATCTTACCGAACTGCCATGGTTCTTCATGATCACAACGATGGCATCGTCTCTTCTTTATGTTCTCCTTTATATACACACTCCTGGTCACCTGTCCCATCGTGTACTACTGAACATGAGAGAGAACGTAATGATATTGGATCTCTATGACTAAAAAGAATGCTGGATGAACTATTCTGTGAGACTAGATATTCAGTCCTCTGAAATGGCTGACCTATTCTACGAAGAACATTGCACTAACAATCTATATCCTCCCGTCTGCTCATTAAATGCGACTCTTTCCCTGTCCACTCAGCCCAGAAATTCATCTCGTGTACTCATCTATCGGGCGAGAGTGAGGAACGACGGGTCTAGATGAATTTTTTTGGATGTTCTGTCCTATTGCTGTTGAGAGTTTTCTTTTAAATAAAGCGGGTCTATCGAAGACACTCGTCTATCCACTCACTTCTCATACGTGGCGCTAAAGTAGGAGGCTATTGTACCTCATATTTCCTTCTCGCTGATGCGATTGGCTACTATTGTAAATCATATCTAAGTCGGGGCGATTATATGAGGTATTCGCTCTAAGGCACTTGTGTCTCCTAGCTTATGTCCGCTCAGACTTCCAAACAATTGGATTAGGAGGCGGTCTCATGTGCAGATACCATTACATTCCGAGATAGCTTATCCACTCACAACCCGCCATAATATGATTTCGTTTAAGTACCACTGTGGAACGCGAGTCGAGCAAAAAGCCTTTATCTTTTTCCAGTTGAGATAGAATGAAGCGGAATATATACTGTCATTTTTCAGACAAAAGTACCCTTACAACTGTTGTTAAAGTTCTCGAAACATCTATTTGCCACGGTACTGCCGCACATCTCCAAGGGACTATAGATCATACTAACGATTTGAGTATTTTTCACTCTGATTCAGCGCGTAAGTATCCGCTCTCAGTTACTACGTCAATGCTACTCTCTCGCGTAATTAGAAACTCGATTACTATCTCCGGTTGCTAGAGTCAATATCACATGTAGAATCATCACGGGACATAATTAGATGCACTGTGAACTGGGTCGCTCGCTTAGACTTCGGAACTGGCCACGGTGATGAATCCACCAAATCAGCTCTTCCACAGACTTACTCCATCGTGATCCTGCTATTCCAGCTGCCGATGTGTTTCTCATCGATGTGTATTATCGACACTCTTCTTCTTGTATTACATTGGCCAGACGCGGTGCGCATTCTCAAATCATCAGCATCAGGTCTGACCCACGACTCGCCATATACTCTAGCACTGCGACCTTCGCACTCCTGACGCAAGAGAGATACGTGACATCTTTGTACTTTCCATACCGACGGATGCCTTCCGTGTAGAGGCAACTCTTAATAACGAGTGAGTGATAACCTAAAGTCGTGAGAGAAATAAACTTTCATCTCCGGCTGCCTCATCAGCAATAATACTTCCTTGTTCCACCTCTCCGATATGGTAGTAGTCTCTCGGAGAGTTGGGAGCGGGCGATGATGGGTGTCGTATGCCTCTGGCTCTAAGACTGAGAGCTTGGTAGTAGCTCTCTTATGCTGAGCATAAGGGCGATCCGTATCACTAAATTCCTAAAAGGTGTATGCTTCTCAAACGACCTTAGTCCACGGTCTATGGCCCCTGGTATACCATCTTGGGATGATACACAGAAGAGACGACGTGACATGTGAGACGCGAAAATGGTCTGCACAAGAGCATACTTTGTTACTCGGACCTCTCACTTGAGTAGTGCCTGTATAGCTAGTTGGCAGTTTTGACATGATCAATCATCTTGACGAACTTTACGCGAGACCAGACGCATGAAGTTATGCTCAAGCTTAACTTCTGGCCTATAATTATCTCCTTCCTAGATAATATCTGTTAGCAGGTGGACAAGAGAAAGTCATTTCGTAACAACTACGCCTGGGCCATCCACTAGTATAGGCTGGTTTCTCGACACAGGTATGTCGTCTTTAATCTTCACTTCGTCCCCCACTATCAAATTGGTTATGATCTGCAAGTTGGTGTAACAAGAAATATAGATATACTAATGATGTGGCAAGCACTCGTTACTGGTCATTTTTCGCTCGATATATGCATAAGACACACACTCTACATTCTATAAGGCTTCTGATATGCTACTCTATAAATAAATTAAATTTCATAGAAAAAAACATTTTTTTTTACTCCAGGGGCCTAGCACGCTTTTTACAGCTACCCTCTCTAAATCACTAATGCTCCTCGCCCCGTATACACCCACACCGTTCAGCAAATTTAGATCAAAAAAAAAAAATTTATTGGGCTCGAGCCGCGCTAATATAATCATTGAAAATAATTTCTGTGAGCATCCCTTTAAACTTATCTCTCCTCTTTTACATCAAAAATTCAAAATCCTTGTCAGCATTTGGTTAATCATACAAAGATATATTAGTTCTCTTGTGCTGGGTTCTTCCTGATAGAAATTGGAAAACATTTTTTAATTGGGTGTGATGTTAATTATTGGGTTGTTGATCAAGTTACGTTTAGGTACTGCATCAAACGCCTTGTTGAAATTGATTGCTATGATTATTTGTTTTGTGAGTGGGTTTTGAATGATAGTATATATTAATATATATATATATATCTATATATATATATATATATATATATATATAATATATATATAATTATACTTATATATAGCGTCGGGCGGGGTGATGTGGACCACTTTAGGAACTTCATCTCCCGACTCTCCCCTAATTCACTTTTGGAAATTTTTTTTTTGAAAATCAAGCCCCTATAGTCGGTCAGAAGCACACAAAAAAATAATAATGTAATTCTAATAATATAGTTTTATTAGAGTTTGAATAACGCTCAGTCACCCGACCGGGGGTGAATCGGGCCATCTGTTTAAATTCTCTTTAATGTATAATTTCAATTTATATTTTAATTTTACTTAATATAGTAGTCTTATTTATCATTTAAATTTCCGTAATAGTAATAGTTTCAATAATGATACAAAAAATAAGAATAAAAATAAAGATGTCGATCACCTCTCCGTTAAAAATGACATTTTGAATTTCGATTTTTTATATAATTTCATTTTTTATTTATTTTTAATTAATCTAAGTTATTTTATTATATTTAAGATTAATTATAATAATAAAAATGTCAATAATATTAAATACGAAAAACAATGGTTGTCCGAGCCCCTCCATCAATTTTTTACGGCGCGGTGAATCAGACCAAGTTAGGCCGTGTGAATCCCCGCTCAATTGATATTTGATCAAAATTTATACTTTAGTGAACGTCTATACTGAGTGTATCCATGAAATGAAACCGGTTCTCTCCCCAGAGGCGAGTTGTAACGAAGTTAAAACAAAACTCATATTTTTCAAATAGTGAAATTCTATTGAAAGATTGTAAAAATTATAACATTTTTTTAAAAAATATAAAACTTTCTAGAATTAAATGAACTAAATAAAACTTGTAGTACTAACGCGTGGCTATAAATAGCGAAATAAATTTTTTTTTTTTATTTAGTTGGTTAGTAATGTACAAAAACCAGGCCCGTCAACCCGCCGATGCTATATAATATTATATATTTATATATATATAAATATATATATATACTAATATTATAATATATATATATATAATATCTATATATATTATATATATATATATATATGTTCTGAAATATTAACTAAGGTACATATAAAGTTTCCAAAATTATTAATAACATATTTTTAACATATATCCAAATATTTATATTTAACCCATTCTCAAAAAATCCAAAAGATATACGATGGGTCATTGATCTATATACATTCCATGATTTAGATTCTATTTTAATAACTTACACAATGCTTTTATACCTTAACTTCCATTCCAGACTTCATTTTTAGATAGGTGAATAAAAATTATGTTTCAGTTTCTAGAATCAATAATAAATGCAGGATAAAGGAATGTGTAAAATACATTGTTCATAATAAGGTATGCATAAATTATTATATATACATGATTTAAACAGATTTGGTTAAATTATTAAGTTTAACAAACTTTAAAAATCAGATATTTTTTAAATCAATGGATTGTTTTGATATTCCTAAAAGCAAACCAAATCTCTTGTATAAAATTATTAAATTTTGCAATTTGAAAAAATAAGTTAGGTGCTTTCTGATTGATTGTTAAGTAGAGAAGATTTCTGTGATATAAATTAACAAAAACTATCATGAACATATAACTTCTTAGTCTAAACGATTGTAACAAAAAAATTTTGTTAGATTACATTTATATATGAGGAATGGTTTTTGGCACCACTGGTATGTAGTACTTTTAAATGGGATAATAGATATGCTTGAAAAATAATATGGAAAAATATTAATCTTGTGGTGGAAAAGTACGGCGCTGTTCTGACTGATGCAATAATTACTAAGATTTTATATAAAATCACTAAAAAGAACTAAAACAGATAGTAATGAATAATAAATGCTCAGTCTTTAGGAAAAATGAAGTTACAGCCTTCAAGTTTAGAAAAACCCATCTTTTTATAAAAAAAACTGAATGAATTTCTTTTACATAATTTCAAAATAAGGCACAAGGGAGACTGAAAAGAGAATGTAGTATAGCATGATTGCAAATCATTGGTTAGTCTAGGTTTATGATCATCATCCGGTTTCTCGGTTTAGGACCTACCTGTTCAGGTTATATGTTTTTTTTTTTTTGTTTTTTTTTTTTTTATTAAAGGTTCACACCTCACTCGGTGGCATGTATCCAGGTGGGGATTTTTTGGTATTTTCTACTAGGATCGAACTAGGATTGAACCGGACCTGCATGACTCGGTCGCTCTAGTGCCGTTTGAGCACGGTATATACTCCAAAATCCTTATAACCTGAACCGTGCTTGGTTTCAAAATAACCGGAAGGCAAGTTGTTTTTATAAAAGCCTTAGGGAAATTTAAACTTCCTATCATTTATTTTTTCCTATGCATTATTTGTTTTGGGAGTATCTGTTGATTTTTAATAAAATCTGTTTAGTAGCCTTATTGTAAACAATTACCAAAGTTTCATTATGAGAATTATTTAAATGGTCTAACATAATCCTGGTAACATTATTATCTAGATTATTACGCCATTCTTGATTTTACATACTGCCTATGACATTTTTAACTTAAGGTTATTATATATATAAATATATATTATATATTAATATATAATATAATATATATAATATTTTATAATATATATAATATATATATATATAATATTATATTTATATATATATAATATAATATATATAATACTAAGAGATGAACCCAATATACAATCAATAAATTTGTTGTGGTGGTTTATCTTCTGAAGTCATCTTGGGTTTACTTATCAAACTAGCTGATCTTAAATTAACATACAATTCTTTTTACGTAGAAGCAAACTTAATTTAATAATTTGATAGGGTTTAATTTTATAAGATATTGAAAGATGCATCAAATATTGTTTATTCAGAAACATATGATACTTTGGATAAGGATAAAATACCATTATATAAGATGGAAAAGTACGAATCATCCGCCGGTATGATTTCGCTACTGACCCGTTTATATTTTTTCGTATGGATGCACAAAAACTATCATTTATCGAACTATCGAGTTTTTTTTTCCGATAATTGATAATTTTGAACGATTATTAGTTTAGAGTTGTATATTTAAGGCGTTTCGATTTTGCACTTTTGCTAAGAAATTTAGGAAAATGCTAAAGTTGGTTTCGTTTATGTCAATTTTAGCGACAAATTTGTAAAAGATGCTAATGAAACGTTTGTAATTCTATCTGTTAGGTTTCTCTTTCGTACTTACCGATTTTGAAACTAAGAAAAAATGTAACATAAGATCTGCGGCTTAGTGTTCGTTGATGTTGGATGAATGTTTCATCATGAAATTGCTTAATCTAAATTATCAATGCGATTAAACTCTACAATGTTGATATATTTGTAAAAAAACACTTTTTTGTTTTTTATTTTTGTTTTATCCAAAACAAGTCTACATAGAACAGCTGATCAAAATTTTGTAAACAATCGGTCGATTTATGCCGACTTCGTGCTAAAGACTGGATAGCATTTCTTTCCAGCGCTAGGCCATTGCAAAACGAAACTGCTTTTTCGATATACGATCGATAGTTTTTAAATTTTAAATGAAAGAGTTTTTCGATTTGCATTTGTGCTTACTCTCGATATGAAATGCTCACCTATTTAGCTCATTTTAGCACGAATTTTGGCTATCGAACGTTTGTTTACATATATTTTCATCAGCTGTTGATGGACCACGTGTGTTTGGAATAAACAGAAATAAAAAAAATAACAATGGTTTTTTATTACAAATAATTGGAACTATATGTGATGGAGTTTATCGATTTTGGAAGAAATAATATAGGCGTTTTCGATTTTCCACTTTTGCTAACGAATTTTGCTAAAGTTGTGTTTCCATTTTGTAATTTAGCAAACAATTACTAAAATGCTAACAACGGTAATGAATTCTAAAATTCTGTAAGGTTGTATTCCGTGCTAATCGAATTAATAGGAAAATGCTTACGAAAAATGGTAAAAAGAAGAAGGGTTGTTTATTTGATGAAATGTATCAGAAAATTACTTTAAATCTAATTTCTTCCAAATCGATAACTCAATCACAATGTTAATATTATTTGTATAAAAACATTTGTTATTTTTTATTTATGTTATTTCAAGTATACGTGCTCCATCAGAAAAGCTAATCAAAAAATTTGTAAACATCGTTCGATATGCCGAAATTAGTGCTAAAACGGATTAGCCATTTCTTATCGGCGTTTAAGCATCATGCAATGGAATAGGCTAAAGCTCCGCTTTCGATTTTGCATTTGTGCAACGCTCGATAGAATGCTATCAGTTTAGAAGTTTAGCACAAATTTCGGCATAACGAGACGTTTGTTACATATAATTGGGATCAGCTGTTGCGATGGAGCAGTAGTTTTGGAATAAACAAAAATTAAAACAAATGGTTTTTATCAATTTTAATAAGAAAGGTAGTAGGAAGTTTTGGGAAGGCCAGTTAACATCTTTGGTTGTAAATGTTGGTCAAGGTAATGAAAGGTCATATAGAAATATGTAGAAGATACAAGGTATTGTATGATTCCAAGCACGGTTTCCAGAAAGGGTAGGTCATGTCGACCAACCTTTTAGAATTATGGAAATATCATTCGACTGCATTGACGAGGAGATCCAGTTGATATAGAATATTTAGATTAGCAAGCTTTTCTATTTTCCTTCAATTCTTGTGTGATATATTTCTTGTTGTGTTATAGCAGCTGCACATGGGGGAATTAAGGTGGTGCGAAATATAAAAAAGTGGTACACTAAAATGGCAATAACCATCATGGGAAATATGAAGAGTGGTTCCCACACCGTTTCAGTGCTGGTGCATACTGTTTCCAATAATAATGATTTGACCTAGACTTAAATGAAGGTTTCTAAGTTTGCAGATGATACCAAAGTGGCCACACCAGTTAGGATAAGTGAAGGATGTATAAAGATCAAAATGATCTTGATAACTTCTTTTGGTGGCGATAAGTGCAAATGAATTTAATAGTAAAGTGTAAGTCTTCACCTAGTACTCCAATAAAGTTTTACTAGAATGGGGATTGGCACAAGTCTGGACCAAGAAAAAGATTTGGTGTGATTATAAGCGTATTTTGAAAGTAGCTAATCAGTGTTTTGGAGCAGAAATAAGCTAATAAGATGCTGCATAATAATCGCATGTTGTTTACAAGAGCAGGAAGTTATAAGTAAACTGTATAATATAGTATGTTGAAGTCGTGACTAGTCAATTGGCTTTTTAAAGAAAGAACTTAGATATTGCTAGAGCGAGTGCAACGAGGATGAATTCTGATTTTTGGGTTGAGGTAAGAGCTATGAGGCGAGGCTTGAAGAGTTAGGATGTTTTGTAGAAAAGGCATTCTCAGAGGGACATGAACAAGTCTACAAAATATTTAGCTCTATTGATAAGACAAGAAACCAGTGCATTTTTCATAGTAAAGAATGGACAGGTGACATCTTGAAGATAGGATTTTAAAAAGAAAAAGCATGCAACAATCGAGCCATCGTCATGGCAGTGCTGAAAGCATGTTGATAAATTTTGGAATCCTCTGGCACAGTCCGTTGTTGAGTGTGACTCGATTTGCAACATTTAAGAAAGGGTTGGATAGATGTTATTTGGTTATATTATAATAAATCAAGACTTAAGACCGAGCGAAGGAAAATTAATGTTAGCTGCATGCGTGACAAACTTAGTTATTAGCATTGTGGATGGTTTGGTATCATATATATAATATTATTTTTTGCTACATCCAAATTGGTGGATTTGTAGTTGCAGAAATTTGACGCGAAGCTAGGGTGCTTTTGCGGATTTGCTGAGATGTTTGGTTAGTTGATTAATGGACGTTTCTCGACAAGCCCATGTGGTCCTACAAGATCTGAATTCTTATGCTTACAAAAATTGATAGCAATGGAAACCAAGATTTTTAATTACAAATTCAATTTAATTAGATTAAGCTAATTTCAATAGTAACTTAATGAAAATCGTTATAATATATCGATTCTGAGTTAATAGACTCGAATATAGTCTATTTTAAATTCGGTAAGCACGGGAAGAGCAACCTTACAGAATTTAGGAATTCCTTACGTTGGTAGCATTTCCTATATTTGTGCTTAATTTGAACATAATCGAACGCAAACTTTAGCTTCTTAGTTTCGTAAAGCGAAATAAAAGAAAACGCTAAAACTATTTTTTAAACGTTTTACAAACAAACCTGGATTTTTACTAATGTTCATAAACACTATCTTTAAATTCGGGAAATTGCTACTTATGAATTTAGGAATTCCTTACGTTTGGTTAGCATTTCTTAATTTTGTGCTAAATTGACAAAAACGAAACGCAACTTTAGCATTTTAAATTTCGTTAGCAAAGTGTAAGTCGAAAACTGCTTATTTCGTAAATAAATATTTTTTCGACAATATTTTCTGTTTGCGATGCTTATGAAACTTTGTCTAAAACTATTTTTTAAACGTTTCACTAATAATAAATTATATAGTTTTTGGTGACGGATAAAAAACTAAAAATTGGGGGGGGGGGGGCTTGGAATTAAAAAATTCTTTTTATTTTCGTTCTTCTAGGTAGATTATTGCGGATAATCTTTTTTCAAAATGTAAAATTTTAATAGCACATACTTTTGTATCCGTAATCTTACCTCTATGATTTATTAAACACAGGCCCCACCGATATTGAGAAATATTACATTGAGAAATTAATTATGGATTTATTTTTTGTGAGGATCATGTATATAATGCAAGTTAAAAAAGAGATTCAACATGCAAGCACACCCACACAACAACACACACCCACACACACACCCACACAACACACACACAAACACACAACAACCACACAACACAATCACACACACTCAACACACACACACCTACACACATATATATATATATATATATATATTATATATATATATATATATATATATATATATTAGTATATAATATATTAATATCTATATATTATATATATAGTATATATATATATATATAATATATATTATATTATAATATATAATTTATATATATTATTATACATAT
>JABUQX010107573.1:27500-37500 GCA_015478945.1 Trachelipus rathkii
TATTTCTATATATATATATATATATATATATATATATATATTATAAAAGAACGTTACAGAAAGTCAAATAAAATAACCTTTTTAAAAAATAGAATTGCAAGGTTTCTGAAAAATTACAAACAAGAATATTTCCCAATTTAAAAGTCAAAAAATTATTATTACAAATTGTCTGCAATATTTATCCCCGATAGTAGTAGGCCGTCATTCCGCTCGCCCAAAAACCCACCCGAAAATCCACTCCGGCGAAACCCACCTTACCTTTTACCTGCCCTTTGACCTTTTTTGACCTTCACTTTTTTTGGTCTTGACCTTTTTTGGGCCCAAATTTTTTACCTGCCCTTGACCTTTTTGGGGCCTTGACCTTTTTTCGACCAACCCTTTGATCTCCATGGGTCATTTTTAGGTTCACGGTATTTTAATCCTACCTTTGAGAACCCTAATTTGGCAACCCTACTTGAGTCCCTAATTGAGAACCCCATTTGAGTAATCCCATTTGGTAACCCCATTTATAAATCTCATTTAAGAACCCGAAGGTGCAGGCCAGATGGAGGCTAGTTCTCATCACACACTCCTGTTGCTGCTCTGACTGTAGGCCATTCTTAACACGGTAGTTTTTTATCTTCCTTTGTTAGCCCCAGCTTGGATGCTTGCCTTGCTTGGACCACTCCAAAATAGATACATGGTCAGCTTGGGCCTCACGGTGGGCTGCTCTTAAGGTCATATCTCACGGAAGCTACAGGCTTCCATAGCCAAACATTTAATTATCGGCTTGATCTTCTTAGTTTAGTTCTGCTTGGATTAGCCTACTAGTTTGACCATTATTTTTGCCTGTGTGGTTACTCTGCCCACGGTAAATTTTTGCCTCTTTAGTTTAGCCCCATCGTGTCTTTACCTGTTTGATATTTTCGTCCTTAACCTCGCCATATACCATGGGTCGATCTCACAAGCACCCTGATGGTTTTGATGGTCTCCCAATCGTAAGGAGTATCTAGGGGTGTTCTATTAGTACTCTATGAGTATTAGACGAGTGCCAGGTGAGTGCCAAAGAGTGCCAATGAGTGACAAGTGAATGCCAATGAGCCAACTGAGTGCCAATGAGTCAGCGAGCCACATGCGTCAAGTGAGTGCCACATAAAGTGCCAACTGAGTGCCACTTTTTCAAGCCTTTTCTAGCCTCCCCTGAATCCCTAATATGGGTGTCTACCCCTAGGTAATAAGGTATGAGGAATCGATTGGTGTATATTACAATCTGCTAGAATGCTTCCTACTATGAGTTAGTATTTTTATAACACTTATAGCATGACAGAATATATATCTAAAGAGTTACACATTTGAGACAGTGAACGTAAACGTTTCAGAGTCCGCGTCCGCAGGTCAGCCCCACCGCGAAACCGCCGCGTGCGCCCGCAGGCGCAATATTTCCGCGTAACCGCCGCCGCGTGCGTCCGCAGACGCAAAATTCCCGCGTGAACGAAAAATATGATATCAATGTAAACTATTCAAAGAATTTCGTTTCAAATATACTACGAGTCAATCATTTTTACTACAATTGTACGAAATTTTATTAAAAACATATACTTTACATACCTTAAAGCAGTAAAGCAGTAAATCAATAGAGGTGTTACCTAACACATAAGGGATTAGTATGCCTTTGTTTTACTGTGCTTTAATGCTTTAACTTTCTGCTTTACTGCTTTAACTCATGTTTCGCTTTAACTTTCTGCTTTACTGTTTAACTCATGTTTTACTGCTTAACTCTCTGCTTTACTGTTTTAACTCTCTGTTTTACTGCTTTAATTCTGCTTTACTGTTTTAACTCATATATTTATTAACATTATGTTTTCTTTTATATTTTTTATTTTGTTTTAATACTTTTTATTTCTATTTTTATTTTTGTTTTAATACTTTTTTATTTTTAATTTGTAATGTAAGAATAAAAACACACAGAGTTTCGGCTATATAAACATTTTATTTTAATAAAATTGTACGAAATTTTATTAAAACATATACTTTACATACCTTAAAGCAGTAAAGCAGTAAAACAATAGAGGTGTTATTACCTAACACCTAGGGGATTAGTATGCCTTTGTTTTACTGTTTACTGTTTCTTTAACTTGCTTTACTGCTTTAATCATGTTTTACTGTTTCTTAACTTTCTGCTTTACTGCTTTAACTTTCTGCTTTACTGCTTTAACTTTCTGCTTTACTGCTTTAACTTTCTGCTTTACTGCTTTAACTTTCTGCTTTACTGTTTTAACTCATATATTTATTAACATTATGTTTTCTTTTATATTTTTTATTTTTGTTTTATTACTTTTTATTTATTATTTCTATTTTTATTTTTGTTTTAATACTTTTTTATTTTTTTTTTAATGTAAGAATAAAAACACACAGAGTTTCGGCTATATAAACATTTTATTTTAATAAAATTGTACGAAATTTTATTAAAAACATTAACATTACATACCCTAAAGCAGTAAATCAGTAAATCAATAGAGGTGTGACCTAACACCAAGGGGGGGATTAGTATGCTTTTGTTTTACTGCTTTACTGCTTTAACTCATGTTTTACTGCTTTAACTTTCTGCTTTACTGCTTTAACTTTCTGCTTTACTGTTTTAACTTTCTGCTTTACTGTTTTAACTCATGTTTTACTGCTTTAACTCATATGTTTTACTGCTTTAACTCACATATTTATTAACATTACATGCCTTAAAGCAGTAAATCAGTAAATCAATAGAGGTGTGACCTAACACCAAGTGGGGATTAGTATGCTCTTGTTTTACTCTACTTTACTGCTTTAACTCATGTTTTACTGCTTTAACTTTCGTTTTACTGTTTTTAATCTTCTGCTTACTTGCTTTAACTTTCTGCTTTACTGTTTTAACTTTCTGCTTTACTGTTTTAACTCATATATTTATTAACATTATGTTTTTTATTTTGTTTTAATACTTTTTATTTATTTTTATTATTATTTTTATTTATTTCTTTTATTTATTTTTATTATTATTTTTATTTATTTTTATTATTATTTTTATTATTTTTATTATTTTATTTTTATTATTTTTATTATACTTAGTGTTATTTACTTCATACCTATTGTTATTATTATTTAGAACACACATACACACACACACACACACACACACACACACACACACACACACACACACACACACACACACTTACACTACTTATACACACATTCACTATGACACTTATACACACATTCACTATGACACTTACATTTACCCATAGACACTTACATTTACACTTATACACATGTGGTCACACACACACACACACACTTACACTTATACACACATTCACTATGATACTTATACACACATTCACTATGACACTTACATTTGTCCATAGACACTTACATTTACACTTACACTCACACACAGATTTACTTACACTGGCACAGATTTACTTACACTCACACAGATTTACTTACACTCACACACAGATTTACTTACACACACAGATTTACTTACACTTGCACACACACACACACACACACACACACACCCACGCACACTCACTTACACATATAACGTATAATTTATTAAAACATTTTATGTTTTAATTAAACACGTACATTTATATTACTCATTCAAATACAACTAAAATTATTTCAAAGTTTCTTAAAACTTCTATAATAAATCAATCATTATCTTTGAACAAAGAATTTATTATTAACTGTTAATACTTTTTGTTTATAAATTTTATAACTATCAAGTTTTAAAATAACTTTTACTAAAATTTTATGAAATTTTATTAAAAACATATATTTTACGTACCTTAAAGCAATAAATCAGTAAATCAGTAAGGTCAGCCCCTAGCACCCCTCTACACCAAGCTATGCTTTACATCATCTTTAGCCATGTAATAAGTATAAAAATAACAAAATAAGTTCTTCTCTGCTAACATAACATGTATTTTATTAAAATCATTCTAAGTTTTTATTTAAAAATAACAAATATTCACTTACATTTATATTATTCACTCGATGTTAACTAAAAATATTTCAAAGTTTTTTAAATAATTCGGGTTTTCTTTATTATTATTATTATCTATGTACATTGACAATCCATCACGAGAAAACACAACTACCCGCACTCCTTACAGATACGAAACTGACCTCTCTCTCTCTCTGTAAAATGTGTTGAAATAACTACTTTAGGTCTAAATTTAGGATAATCCTTTTTGTAACCCGGGGCGATTTAAGCCTAATTCCAGGTCAAAATATATTTCAAACTGACCTTTTTCTGTAAAATGTGGTGCAATAACTACATTAGGCCTAAATTTAGGCCTAAATTTAGGATAAGCCTTTTTGTAGACGGGCTAATTTAATCCTAATACCAGGTCAAAAGGTATTTCCCGTATAGACAAGAATCATTGTTATTATTATTTTTATAAATATATTTCCAACTGAAACATGCTGGATCGGTAAGATCCTTTAAGCAGGTAAAAAGGAAATGTTTTCCTTACTTGTGATTGGTCGGAGTAATCCTTATCTCTATATGACCTCGTATGTGATTGGTCGAGAATTATTTTATCATCTTTTGAAAATTAACTTTGTTCTTTAAACTTGTATTTGAGCAGGTGTGTGTTTTATTATCTTTTAGACCCAAACTCATTTTAAAATCATAGTCATTTTAGCTGTTAAGCGGTGCACAAGTTATCTGATTTGTATTAAAAGTGTTTTATTTTTACTAAGTGTATATCATATTTATAATAAATACTTACATTGAGGAATAATTATTAATTTCACTAGAATAGATAATAATTAATTCACTAGTTCATAAGCTAATCACCAGGGCTCAGCATGAGCCCCACCCGCAAAGGCAGCCAACCCCGCACCCGCAGGTGCGTCCCGCCGCGTCCCCGCCCGCCGCGTGCGCCCGCAGGCGCAATATTTCCGCGTTCCCGCCCGCCGCGTGCGCCCGCAGGCGCAATATTTCCGCGCGAATGAAATATATATATATATATATATATATATATATATATATATATATATATATATATATATATATATATATATATATATATATATATATATTGTGTGTGTGGTGTGTGTGTGAGTGTAAGTGTCTATGTGTATTTGCATATGTGTGAATAAGAGATATAGTGTATGTGTGTATAAGTGTAAGTGTCTATGGTAAGTGTAACTGCTTATAAGATGAATCATTAATATAGGTGGTATCAAAGATGACGCCATCAAAGATGAGTCATCAAAGATGAACCACCAAAGCTGAGATACCAAAGCTAAGTTATTAAAGTTGAGGCATCAAAGCTGAGGCATCAAAAGCTGAGGCATCAAAGTTGAGGCATCAAAAGCTGAGACATCAAAGTTGAGGCATCAAAACTGAGGCATCAAAGTTGAGGCATCAAAGTTGAGGCATCAAAGTTGAGGCATCAAAATATCGAGTGGGTGGGATCGTATGTGTAAGTGTGTGTATATGTGTGTGTGTGTGTGTGTGTGTGTGTTTGCGTGTGTGTGTATGTGTGTTCTAAATAATAATAACAATAGGCATGAGGTAAATAACACTAAGTATAATAATAAAATAAAAATAAAATGTTTTAATAAATTATACGTTATATGTGTAAGTGAGTGTGCGTGTGTGTGTGTGTGTGTGTGTGTGTGTGTGTGTGTGTGTGTGTGTGTGTGTGTGTGTGAGTGTGTGCATGTGTGTTCTAAATAATAACAATAGGCATGAAGTAAATAACACTAAGTATAATAATAAAATAAAATGTTTTAATAAATTATACGCTATATGTGTAAGTGAGTGTGCGTGTGAGTGTGTGTGTGTGTGTGTGTGTGTGTGTATGTGTGCGTGTGTTTGTGTATGTGTGTTCTAAATAATAATAACAATAGGCATGAAGTAAATAACACTAAGTATAATAATAAAATAAAAATAAAATGTTTTAATAAATTATACGTTATATGTGTAAGTGAGTGTGCGGTGTGTGTGTGTGTGTGTGTGTGTGTGTGTGTGTGTGTGTGTGTGTGTGTGTGTGTGTGTGTGTGTGTGTGTGTGTGTGTGTGTGTATGTGTGTTCTAAATAATAATTCGCGCGGAAATATTGCGCCTGCGGGCGCACGCGGCGGGCGGGAACGCGGAAATATTGCGCCTGCGGGCGCACGCGGCGGGCGGGGACGCGGCGGGACGCACCAGCGGGTGCGGGGTTGGCTGCCTTTGCGGGTGGGGCTCATGCTGAGCCCTGGTGGTTAGCTTATGAACTAGTGAATTAATTATTATCTATTCTAGTGAAATTAATAATTATTCCTCAATGTAAGTATTTATTATAAATATGATATACACTTAGTAAAAATAAAACACTTTTAATACAAATCAGATAACTTGTGCACCGCTTAACAGCTAAAATGACTATGATTTTAAATGAGTTTGGGTCTAAAAGATAATAAAACACACACCTGCTCAAATACAAGTTTAAAGAACAAAGTTAATTTTCAAAAGACGATAAAATAATTCTCGACCAATCACATACGAGGTCATATAGAGATAAGGATTACTCCGACCAATCACAAGTAAGGAAAACATTTCCTTCTTAACTGCTTAAAGGATCTTACCGATCCAGCATGTTTCAGTTTGAAATATATTTATAAAAATAATAATAACAATGATTCTTGTCTATACGGGAAATACCTTTTGACCTGGTATTAGGATTAAATTAGCCCGTCTACAAAAAGGATTATCCTAAATTTAGGCCTAAATTTAGGCCTAACGTAGTTATTGCACCACATTTTACAGAAAAAGGTCAGTTTGAAATATATTTTGACCTGGAATTAGGCTTAAATCGCCCCGGGTTACAAAAAGGATTATCCTAAATTTAGACCTAAAGTAGTTATTTCAACACATTTTACAGAGAGAGAGAGGTCAGTTTCGTATCTGTAAGGAGTGCGGGTAGTTGTGTTTTCTCGTGATGGATTGTCAATGTACATAGATAATAATAATAATAAAGAAAACCCGAATTATTTAAAAAACTTTGAAATATTTTTAGTTAACATCGAGTGAATAATATAAATGTAAGTGAATAATTGTTATTTTTAAATAAAAACTTAGAATGATTTTAATAAAATACATGTTATGTTAGCAGAGAAGAACTTATTTTGTTATTTTTATACTTATTACATGGCTAAAGATGATGTAAAGCAGTAAGTCAAGAGAACAAAACGTGGCATAGCTTGGTGTAGAGGGGTGCTGGGGGCTGACCTTACTGATTTACTGATTTATTGCTTTAAGGTACGTAAAATATATGTTTTTAATAAAATTTCATAAAATTTTAGTAAAAGTTATTTTAAAACTTGATAGTTATAAAATTTATAAACAAAAAGTATTAACAGTTAATAATAAATTCTTTGTTCAAAGATAATGTTTGATTTATTATAGAAGTTTTAAGAAACTTTGAAATAATTTTAGTTGTATTTGAATGAGTAATATAAATGTACGTGTTTAATTAAAACATAAAATGTTTTAATAAATTATACGTTATATGTGTAAGTGAGTGTGCGTGGGTGTGTGTGTGTGTGTGTGTGTGTGTGTGTAAATCTGTGTGCAAGTGTAAGTAAATCTGTGTGTGTAAGTAAATCTGTGTGTGAGTGTAAGTAAATCTGTGTGAGTAAGTAAATCTGTGTGTGTAAGTAAATCTGTGTGTGAGTGTAAGTGTAAATGTAAGTGTCTATGGACAAATGTAAGTGTCATAGTGAATGTGTGTATAAGTATCATAGTGAATGTGTGTATAAGTGTAAGTGTGTGTGTGTGTGTGACCGCATGTGTATAAGTGTAAATGTAAGTGTCTATGGGTAAATGTAAGTGTCATAGTGAATGTGTGTGTATAAGTGTCATAGTGAATGTGTGTATAAGTGTAAGTGTGTGTGTGTGTGTGTGTGTGTGTGTGTGTGTGTGTGTGTGTGTGTGTGTTCTAAATAATAATAACAATAGGCATGAAGTAAATAACACTAAGTAATAATAAAATAATAAAAATAAAATAAAATAATAAAAATAATAATAAAAATAATAAAAATAATAATAAAAATAAATAAAAATAAATAAAAATAATAATAAAATAAATAAAAAGTATTAAAACAAAATAAAAAACATAATGTTAATAAATATATGAGTTAAAACAGTAAAGCAGAAAGTTAAAACAGTAAAGCAGAAAGTTAAAGCAGTAAAGCAGAAAGTTAAAGCAGTAAAGCAGAAAGTTAAAGCAGTAAAACATGAGTTAAAGCAGTAAAGCAGTAAAACAAAAGCATACTAATCCCCCACTTGGTGTTAGGTCACACCTCTATTGATTTACTGATTTACTGCTTTAAGGTATGTAATGTTAATGAATATGTGAGTTAAAGCAGTAAAACATATGAGTTAAAGCAGTTAAAACAGTAAAGCAGAGAGTTAAAACAGTAAAGCAGAAAGTTAAAGCAGTAAAGCAGAAAGTTAAAGCAGTAAAGCAGAAAGTTAAAGCAGTAAAACATGAGTTAAAGCAGTAAAGCAGTAAAACAAAAGCATACTAATCCCCCCTTGGTGTTAGGTCACACCTTTATTGATTTACTGATTTACTGCTTTAGGGTATGTAATGTTAATGTTTTTAATAAAATTTCGTACAATTTTATTAAAATAAAATGTTTATATAGCCGAAACTCTGTGTGTTTTTATTCTTACATTACAAATTAAAAATAAAAAAGTATTAAAACAAAAATAAAAATAGAAATAATAAATAAAAAGTAATAAAACAAAAATAAAAAATATAAAAGAAAACATAATGTTAATAAATATATGAGTTAAAACAGTAAAGCAGAAAGTTAAAGCAGTAAAACATGAGTTAAAGCAGTAAAGCAGAAAGTTAAAGCAGTAAAGCAGAAAGTTAAAGCAGTAAAGCAGAAAGTTAAAGCAGTAAAACATGAGTTAAAGCAGTAAAGCAGAAAGTTAAAGCAGTAAAGCAGTAAAACAAAGGCATACTAATCCCCTAGGTGTTAGGTAACACCTCTATTGTTTTACTGCTTTACTGCTTTAAGGTATGTAAAGTATATGTTTTAATAAAATTTCGTACAATTTTATTAAAATAAAATGTTTATATAGCCGAAACTCTGTGTGTTTTTATTCTTACATTACAAATTAAAAATAAAAATAGAAATAAAAAGTATTAAAACAAAATAAAAAATATAAAAGAAAACATAATGTTAATAAATATATGAGTTAAAGCAGTAAAGCAGAGAGTTAAAACAGTAAAGCAGAGAGTTAAAACAGTAAAGCAGAGAGTTAAAGCAGTAAAACATGAGTTAAAGCAGTAAAGCAGAAAGTTAAAGCAGTAAAACATGAGTTAAAGCAGTAAAGCAGAAAGTTAAAGCAGTAAAGCAGTAAAACAAAGGCATACTAATCCCCTAGGTGTTAGGTAATAACACTATATTGTTTAACTTTTTTTACCGTTCATAAAAAATGTAAAGTATATATGTTTTTCTTGAATTTCGTACAATTGTAGTAAAATGATTGACCTCAAAAAGTATATTTGAAACGAAATTCTTTGAATAGTTTACATTGATATCATATTTTTCGTTCACGCGGGAATTTTGCGTCTGCGGACGCACGCGGCGGCGGTTACGCGGTAATTTTGCGCATGCGGGCGCACGCGGCGGCGGTTTCGCGGATGGGATGACCTGCGGACGCGGACTCTGAAACGTTTGCGATCACTGTCTCAACTGTGTAACTCTTTAGATATATATTCTGTCATGCTATAAGTGTTATAAAAATACTAACTCATAGTAGGAAGCATTCTAGCAGATTGTAATATACACCAATCGATTCCTCATACCTTATTACCTAGGGGTAGACACCCATATTAGCATCACTCAGGGGAGGCTAGAAAGGTTTGAAAAAGTGGCACCTGAAGCACCCATGTGGCACCTTCACTTCAGGCACTATGTGGCACTCACTTGGCACTCATTGGCACTCACTTGGCACTCATTGGCACTCA
>JABUQX010107573.1:42500-45000 GCA_015478945.1 Trachelipus rathkii
TATATATATATATATATCGTCAATTTGTTTCATTTTGTGTAAAGTTTAAATTAACACAAAAAATAATAAATGTAAAAAAATCTTTTATTAAATTAAGAGAAAAATAATAATAATTTATTTATTCATTTAAAAAAATATATATTTACTTTTATATATTTATTAATTAATAAATTTATTTATTCATTTATTTATTTATTTATTTACTTATTTTTCAAATTCTTTTGTTAAGGAGTAATTGCAAGTCGCTATCCTTATTTCTAAAATATATCAAATCTTGAGACAATTCAAGTCACTTCTGACAACGATTTTATCCCTCCGAGACTCTTGACGAGCTCGTCTTCATATTCCTCTCTGACATTTATTTCCTTGCATTTCTTTCAACAAACGACACACACTTATGCGCAAACATTTAACACATACATAAGTATATACACACATATACATACATACATACATACATACATACATACATACATACATACATACATACATACATACATACATACATACATACACATAAGTATATACATATATACTTGCGCAGACGGGATTACTGAGCGTAGTATATGTAAAGTGAAATGGGAGCGTTGCTAATCACTGATTTTTAAAATTGGAAACATGGCAGAAAACTATGACGTACATGTGGTGGAGGGGGAGAAGCTAAGGAGGATGCAGGTCCCCCGAAATTTTGGGGAGCCAAATTTTAGTCAAGTGTTCATGAAAAAGGTTTGAAATATCAGGGATATTTCAGAAAATATCTAAAATATAACCTTTTGTTATATATATATATATATATATATATATATATATATATATATATATATATATATATATATATATATATATATATATATATATATATATATATATTTGTTTACTTCTTTATATATATTTATATATATATATATATTTATATATATATATATATATATATATATACTATAGAGAGAGAGGACCTGTTATGTTTTACGACTCCGTCAGTTATATTTTTTTTATATATTTCATATTTATTTATATAACAGTCAATTTAAAGGGTGACGGACATGATTCAAAAATATATAGGACCAGTTACACGTTTTGCGACTCCGTCAGTTATTAATTTTTTTTTTTTTTTTTTAACTAAAAATTTAGAATACCCAAGGGTAAACAGCAAAGATGGCAGGAGTCGGGGTCTCTCGGCCTTCCGGGGAACGACAGGGTAGGACTATTTCCCCCCTCCGGGGAGGGTCTCCGGAACCCTGCTCTTTGGTATTTGGGTGTCACACGAGGGTTCCTCCGCCCCTCCCCCTACGGGGTATGGAAGCGTCCCCCTCCTGTTCCCAAGCCTCCGAAGCCCCTAATTTTTTTATTATTTTTTTTTTTTACATTTTTGTAATAAGCTTTATATGCTGATTCCAAATATGTAATTGGTTTTTCTGTAAGTGTCGTACTTTTCGAGATATTTCATTTTTGAAATTTTTTTTATATAAATGTGATTTTTAAATAATTATTTAAAATATTTCGAACTTTTGAATCATGTCCATCACACTGAAATTCATTGTTAGTATCATATACTAACAATATGTTAAAAAAAAAAAAATCAAAACTGACGGAGTCTTAAAACATAACAGGGCCTATATATATATATATATATATATATATATATATATATATATATATATATATATATATATATATATATATATATATATATATATATTTCCGTACTCTATGTAAATTTATATTTATATATATATATATATATATATATATCCTGTTTTACGACTCCTTCCGTTTTGATTTTTTTTAATATATTGCTACTATATGATACTAAATGAATTTCAGTGGTAACGGACATGATTCAAAAGTTCGAAATATTTTAAATATTAAAAAAATCACATTTATGTTAAATATTTTTTCAAAAATGAAATATCTCGAGCAGATAGCTTTGAAAACAATTACATATTTGGAATAGCGTATAAAGCTTATTGCAAAACATATTAGGGGCTCGAGCGGACGGGGGGATGGGGGGGGTTCCGCCGCAGAGAGGAGCGGAAGAACCCCGTTGCAAATGCAAGCGAGTTCAGAGACCACCTTCCCGAAGCTAGTCCTGGATTCCCGGAAGAACAGAGACGACTCCTACCATCGTCTGACACCCATGAAGTGTAACAGTTACTCTTCTGCTAAAAAGTCTATTTATTTTAACGAGTAACGTATAAAAGGTCTTAAATAGGGGAAATAGTCCTACCCTGTCCTTCCCCGGAAGGCCGAGACCCCGACTCCTGCCATTTTTGCGAGTTTACCCTTAGGTATTCCTTTAGTTAAACCTAAAAATATATATTCAAAATGCTACTCAGAAAGTATAGTAAGGAACTGTAAAAATCATTTCCGAACTTTTGAAACACACAAATGTGTTACCTACTTGCGCAAATTATTGTTATGATCATATACTAGCAATATGTTAAAAAAGAACAAAAAAAAATTAAAACTGACGGAGTCGTAAAACGGAAAAGGTCTTATA
>JABUQX010107573.1:50000-68022 GCA_015478945.1 Trachelipus rathkii
TATTATATATATATATATATAATATATAACAACAACCTTATATGTATAATTACAACTGCTATATAGTACAATATATGTATAACATATATCATAACATAACTGTAATAATATGAGTTATAAACAGTAGTTTTGTATATAACAACATATATATATATATATATATATATATATATATATATTTATATATATATATATATCTATATATATATATATATATATATATATATATATATATATATATATATATATATACTATTTATCTGTATATTTTTTATACAGTTATCACCACCACTCACGGGCGAGCCCTATTCCAGGGAGGGTGTTACCGCCAAAAATTTCAATCCACTAGCACAAGTACGCAGATGAGCACAGATGCAAGGCTTTAAAGTGAGGAGATTAAATTCAGCATCAAACACAGAAGATGGAAGAGAGTTCCACAGAACAGAAGTGGCAGGAAAGAAGGAAGCACCCCAGCGAACTAGCCTGGAGTTACCAATATCCACACAAAAATCGTGCGAAGACAGAGCACCCCTTGTGCTACGAGGGCGTCGTAAAAGTGGTGGTACGCGAGTGGTAAATTTCCTAGAACACCTGCCGCTGCGGTACCTATAGAAAAGAGATGGTGCGCCAACGCCGCAAAGATAGAGGGTCAAGTGAACTGGAAAGTACAGGACAGTTTATAAGCCTTTTGGACTTTGACTCGACCCTGTCCAAAAGCCGGGTGAAACCAGAGCCCCCCAGATATGAGAACAGTACTCCATACAAGGGCGGATGAGACCCTTGTATAGCTGGAGTAACTGAGAAGAGGAAAAAAAGTCTCGCAGTCTAAACTGAACTCCAAGTTTCTTTGAGACCGCCCTAACAACCGTTGTGATGTGAAGTTTCCAAGACATTTTTTTGTTTATGTTAAGGCCTAGGATGTTTATATTGCCAACAGGACAGACGAGAGAACCGTCAAAAGAGATAGGAAAGTTAGAAGGTGTTTTAGAGAGGGAGATTCGTAGAAGTTGGGTTTTTAAAGAATTGAATTTCACAAGGTTGAGACGACCCCACTCGGAAATTCTATCCAGATCAGCGAGAATAGAATCGGAATGATTAAGACGAGAGGCAATTCTAGAAGTAAAAGAGGGAGCAGAATTGAAATGAGTTGAAGAATGAAGGGTCGAGTCATCGGCATATGAGTGGAAAGAGTTAGATGTGCAGGTAAGAAGATCATTAATGAAAAGTAGGAATAAAGTAGGAGATAAGACCGAACCCTGAGGAACACCACTAGTAGTATAGGGTGGGAAACTAACCGGCAAACTGAACGCAGCCAGATTTGTCGCTAAATCTGGCACCCTAATCCGTTAATTTTGCGCATTTTTTTTACTAATTTTTACCATTTTTTAAGAAATTTTGCTACTTTTCTAGCGTTTTGCCAGATTTGACGCTAAATCTGGCAACCTAATCCGTTAAATTTGACCTTTTTTAGCATCTTTGGCACTTTTTAACAGTTTTAGCTACTTTTTTTTAACGTTTTGTCCATAATTCAGGTCAAGATCCCCAACTCCGGAGGATTTTGGGGATTTTCCCCATTGGCAGCCCTGCACGTCGAAGGCAAAGACTTGAAAACCACTTTCGGAGTTTTTGGAAATTCCAGTCATGTCGGCTGACATTTCCATCATTTCATTAGATTTTGACGTTTGATACGTCAAAGTTAGGGTTTTTAAGGTCGGTGAGACCGAATTTAAGGTCTGGAAGATAGTTTTCGGAGGTTTAGCCCCTAAAAGGTTTTAAATGATCGGGAGATCATTTTTGATGGTTCCAATCGATTTATCGTGATCGATTACCCCTAAATCGATGTTTAAATCGTCTTTCTATGTGCTCTGGTTGGCTTTTTCCATTGAAAAATATAATCGAAAGAAAATTATTTAAAATTAATTCGATATATCGCTGTAGTAGAGGAGGAATATTGCAGGGGCAGTAGTATAGGACACATATTGCAGGGTCCGAGGAGGAGGGGGAAAAGGGCATGGGGGGTAAGGGGGAGAAGGTAAAAAAAATTTGTGAAATTTTTTTTCATAAAATAAAAAAAAATAAATAAATAAAATTTTCATATAAAAAAAAAAATTACATTTTTTTATAAAAAAATAAAAAATAAAAATAAATTAATAATAATAAAAATTATAACAAAAAAAAATTAAATTTTAATAAATAAATAAATAGTTTGAGCGATGGTATCTATTTTCGGTTGTCTGTTTGTGCTTCCGCCATCTGCCTGGAATCGAGGTTTCGTGCGCGTGCACCCCTTCGGAGAAGGGGTGCTGGTTCCTTCCAGATATGAAATTTTCTTAGAAGGATGAAATTTGTATAATGTATAAAAGATGGAGGAAGGATTAAGGAGGAAGGAGGAATAAGAATAAATGGTGTTTGGAACCCCCTGGAGGACGGTCCCCAACTGAAATAAAAGAAGAAGAAGAAATGCACGGAGTGCATAAGAGAAGATGGAGGAAGGACGAAGGAAGAAGGAGGAAGGAGGAAGGATGGAGAAAGGAAGAAGGAGACAGAGTTGGTACCGGTACCGGTGCTGGAGCCGGTGCGGTGAGTAAACATTCGTTTAGCCTCAGACTGACATTTCTATTTTCAAAATCTCGTTTTCTTTTTATAATCGTCAACTAAAATATATTGTTTGCTATTTTATTTTATAAGTTTCATTTTACATTTATTCTTTATGTTTTTAATTTTTGCTTTCAATTTCAAAATTTTTAGTTACTTTTTAAATTTTATTTCTTTTTCTTTTTAAAGTTTTATGCTTTTCATGTTTATAACGTAAAAATTTTTCATTTTTACATACCCTGAAGCAGTAAATCAGTAAATCAGTTAATCAAACCATCCACCCTACCCTCCTACCCATTCGTGATCTATTGATCTATTGATCTATTGATATATTGATCTATTAATTCAAGTCATATTTTTTATTAAAATTGTTATGTTTTACATACCCTAAAGCAGTAAATCAGTAAATCAGTAAATCAGTAAAGCAGCAAATCAGTAAATCAGGTAATCAAACTGTCCTCCAACCACCCTTCTACCCATCCATGATCTATTGATCTATTGATCTATTGATCTATTAATCTATTGATCTATTGATCTATTGATTCAAATCATATTTTGTATAACATAACACAAAAACTTTTATTTATTTTTGTTTTGTTTTCTTTAAACATTTTGTTTTTACTAAAATTATTCTTTTTATGTTTATAACTTAAACAAATTTGCATTTTTACATACTCTAAAGCAGTAAATCAGTAAATCAGTAAATCAGTAAATCAGTAAAGCAGTAAATCAGTAAATCAGTTAATCAAACTGCCCTCCAGCCACCCTTCTACCCATCCATGATCTATTGATCTATTGATCTATTGATCTATTGATCTATTGATTCAAGTCATATTTTTGTATAACATAACACAAAAACTTTTATTTTTTGTTTTGTTTTCTTTAAACATTTTGTTTTTACTAAAAAATTTATTCTTTTTATGTTTATAACTTTAAAATTTAGCATTTTTACATACTCTAAAGCAGTAAATCAGTAAATCAGTAAATCAGTAAATCAGTAAAAGCAGTAAATCAGTAAATCAGTTAATCAAACTGCCCTCCAGCCACCCTTCTACCCATCCATGATCTATTGATCTATTGATCTATTGATTCAAGTCATATTTTTGTATAACATAACACAAAAACTTTTATTTATTTTGTTTTGTTTTCTTTAAACATTTTGTTTTTACTAAAAACATTAATTTTTTTTATCTTACAAAAATTTGCATTTTTACATACCTTAAAGCAGTAAATCAGTAAATCAGTTAATCAAACCACCCACTCTATCCTCCTACCCATCCATGATCTATTGATCTATTGATTTATATCATAATTTGTATAACATAACATAAAATTATTTCTTTGCTGTAGCTGGTGTTGTTGAAATGTCGTTTGTTGGCATATTTGTTGCAGTTGTTGATCTTGACGTTGTTAAATGTGTTTGTTGTTGATGATGTTGTTGTTGTTGTTGTTGTTGTTGTTGTTGTTGTTGTTGTTGTTGTTGTTGTTGTTGTTGTTGTTGTTGTTGTTGCTGTTAAATATATCAAACGTTCAAGTTAAATGAAAATATACAACACTTTTTCAAACATATCTCTAAAATATTAATGTTAATTTTACATTAACATTGTATTTGAAAACTAAACAAAAATATATCTCATCCTACCTAACTGACATACGGCATTCATTAACAAGGTAACTAAATTAGAAGTTTCAACTTACCAGCAGAAGTCGGCATAGCAATCTCAATCTTTACTATACACACACTACTCAAAATATTATTATTATTATTATTATTATTATTATTATTATTATTATTATTATTATTATTATTATTATTATTATTATGTATTATTATTATTATTATTATTATTATTATTATTATTATTATTATTATTCCACATAGATCTTACAACACCAATAACGCGTGCGATCACTTTGCCTCCAGGTCCACAACTAGAACATTGGTAGGTAAATTGCTCTCTACCAGACACCTAAACATTACGTAATCTTGTTACGCTCAAGGGTAACCAATCAGAGAACTGTATTTGCTATGCCATCACGGACACCAATGAAATTCGAGGAATGACTCATTAATCTTAATATCTTTTGACATATGAGAAGGGTAACGAGATTTATTACCTTGTTCCCAATATCTTTTGACACATGAGAAGGGTGACGAGATTTATTACTTTGTTCCCAATATCTTTTTACATCTGTTTTTATCTTAAACAGTAGTTTTATTATTATTATTATTATTATTATTATTATTATTATTATTATTATTATTATTATTATTATTATTATTATTATTATTATTATTATTATTATTATTATTATTATTATTATTATTATTATTATTATTATTATTATTATTATTATTATTATTATTATTATAATTATATCAACTATATATGTATATGAACATAACAAATCTAACATACCACACACACACACACACACACACACACACACACACACACACACACACACACACACACACACACACACACACACACACACACACACACACACACAAACACACACACACATACACACAATAATTATAGACACTTTACTTAATACATTAGCCTGGCAATCATCGTACTAACTTACTGATCACATGACTGCTATTTCTATGATGTCAAGCAGATGTGTAACATTTTCTAAACGTCGTTGGAAGACATTACATTTTTCACATGTTTAATATAAACATTTCGTTTTGTTATGTATTTTCTTTTACGTTTCTATTATTCTTTATATTTATATTTTGTTAAAAGTTAGTTATTTATTTATTTATTTTAGTTTTGTTTATTTTTATTTTTATTTATTTAAAATAATCTATATATTTTTTAAAAACTTTTATTTATATTTGCTTATTTGCTTAAAACATTTTGTTTTTACTAAAAATTTATGTTTTCATGTTTGAAATGTAAAAAATTTACGTTTTTACATACCCTAAAGCAGTAAATCAGTAAATCAGTAAATCAAACCCCCTACAACACCCTCCCCACCCCACCCATGATCTATTGATCTATTGATTCAAGTCATATTTTGTATAACATAACACAAAAACTTTTATTTATTTTTGCTTTATTTGCTTTAAACATTTTGTTTTTACTAAAACTTTTATGCCTTTCCTGTTTATAACGTAAAAATTTGCATTTTTACATACCCTAAAGCAGTAAATCAGTAAATCAAACCCCTACAACACCCACCCCACCCCACCCATAATCTATTGATCTATTGATCTATTGATCTATTGATTCAAGTCATATCGAGTATCATTTGGGGGAAACATAACATAAAAATAAAGTTCTTTATACACTGATCAACGAATATATGCTAACGTAGCAAAGTTTTCCTAATAATAAAGCTAACATAGCATCACCTGAACTAGAATATAATGTACAATAACAAACCTAACACACCTTAAGCACGAATAAACAGCTAACATCAACAAAGTTCCACACTTAACAACAGTAAAGTAACTAACATAGCATCCAAAAACGTAACCTATTCACACTTTGTCAAGCATATCTCTAACATATCAATGTTAATTTTACATTAACATTGTAATATTTAACAAAAATTTATCATAATCTTGTCTAATTATCATACGGTTCAACGAATATATGCTAACGTAACAAAGTTTTTACATTAATAAAGCTTACACAGCATCACCTGAGCCAAGAATATAATGCACAACGACAAACCTAGCACACCTTAAGCAAGAATAAACAGCTAACATTAACAAAGTTCCACACTTAACAAAGTAACTAACATAGCATACAAAAAAAAAAAGTAACCTATTCACACTTTGTCAAGCATATCTCTAACATATCAATGTTAATTTTACATTAATATGGTAATATTTAACAAAAATTTATCATAACCTTGTCTAATTATCATACAGACCTACGAATATATGCTAACGTAACAAAGTTTTTTACATTAACATAGTAATATTTAACAAAAATTTGCCATAACCTTACCTAACTATCATAATTCCAGACGAATAATTGTAAACATAACAAAGTTTTATCCAAGCATAACATAAAATAAGTTCTTTGAATAAAATAACATAGTAAAGTGTAATAGTTTACTGATTTTAAAGCAGTAAATCAATGAATCAGTAAATCAAACCACCCATACCTCCACTCTCCTCCCACCCACCCTTCCATGATCTATAGATCTATTGATCTATTGATTCAAGTTATATTTCGAGTATCATTTTGGTTATACATAACAAAAATAAGTTCTTTATATACTGACCAAGGAATATATGCTAACGTAACAAAGTTTTAACATCAATAAAGCTTACATATCATAACCTGAACTAAGAATATAATGTACAACGACAAACCTAACATACCCTACGCTCGAATAAACAACCAACATTAACAAAGTTTCATACTTAACAACAATAAAGTAACTAACATTGCATACAGAACGTAACCTATTCACACTTTGCCAAGCATATCTCTAACATATCAATGTTAATTTTACATTAACATGGTAATATTTAACAAAAATTTATCATAACCTTGTCTAATTATCATACGGATCAATGAATATATGCTAACATAACAAAGTTTTCACATTAATAAAGCTAACATATCATAACCTGAACTTAGAATATAATGTACAACGACAAACCTAACATACCTCACGTATGAATAATCTGCTAACATTCACAAAGTTCGATACTTATCAAAGGTGAAGTAGCTAACAACACATACAAAATTCAATGTATCCCAACTTTTCCAACATACCAACAATAGCTAAAGCAGTATTATCTAACAAAATCCCTTAACAGAATGACCAATCTATCAAAGATACCAACATCTTGAACTTTGAATTGACACTACCTTCATCAAAATGTCACTCATATCAAATATAACATTATTTTGAACTATGACAATGTGAAATTAAAACTGATTTGATAGAGAAATGATAAGTTTCGTAAGATATTACTGTGTTAACTGGCTATGATGTGTTAGAATCGTGGGTATAGGTTAAGTTTTTGCTGAGTAATGTTAGGCTTATCCGGGAATTTTGCTAATGCCTACGTTTATTCATAGTTCAAAATAATGTTATATTTGATATGAGTGACATTTTGATGAAGGTAGTGTCAATTCATAGTTCAAGATGTTGGTATGTTAGGTTTGTCGCTGTACATTATATTCTAAGTTCAGGTTATGATATGTTAGCTTTATTAATGTGAAAACTTTGTTACGTTAGCATATATTCGTTGATCCGTATGATAATTAGACAAGGTTATGATAAATTTTTTTTGTTAAATATTACCATGTTAATGTAAAATTAACATTCATATGTTAGAGATATGCTTGGCAAAGTGTGAATATGTTACGTTCTGTATGCAATGTTAGTTACTTTATTGTTGTTAAGTATGAAACTTTGTTAATGTTGGTTGTTTATTCGAGCGTAGGGTATGTTAGGTTTGTCGTTGTACATTATATTCTTAGTTCAGGTTATGATATGTAAGCTTTATTGATGTTAAAACTTTGTTACGTTAGCATATTCACTGGCATCGTATATATAAAGAACTTATTTTTGTTATGTATAACCAAAATGATACTCGAAATATAACTTTCCTAATAGATCAATAGATCTATAGATCATGGAAGGGTGGGTGGGCGGGGACGGGAGGGGTGGTTTGATTTACTGATTCATTGATTTACTGCTTTAAAATCAGTAAACTATTACACTTTACTATGTTATTTTATTCAAAGAACCCATTTTATGTTATGCTTGGATAAAACTTTGTTATGTTTACAATTATTCGTCTGGAATTATGATAGTTAGGTAAGGTTATGACAAATTTTTGTTAAATATTACTATGTTAATGTAAAAAACTTTGTTACGTTAGCATATATTCGTAGGTCTGTATGATAATTAGACAAGATTATGATAAATTTTTGTTACTATGTTAATGTAAATTAACATTGGTATGTTAGAGATATGCTTGACAAAGTGTGAATAGGTTACTTTTTTTTTTTGTATGCTATGTTAGTTACTTTGTTAAGTGTGGAACTTTGTTAATGTTAGCTGTTTATTCTTGCTTAAGGTGTGCTAGGTTTGTCGTTGTGCATTATATTCTTGGTTCAGGTGATGCTATGTAAGCTTTATTAATGTAAAAACTTTGTTACGTTAGCATATATTCGTTGAACCGTATGATAATTAGACAAGGTTATGATAAATTTTTGTTAAATATTACAATGTTAATGTAAAATTAACATTGATATGTTAGAGATATGCTTGACAAAGTGTGAATAGGTTACGTTTTTGTATGCTATGTTAGTTACTTTACTGTTGTTAAGTGTGGAACTTTGTTGATGTTAGCTGTTTATTCGTGCTTAAGGTGTGTTAGGTTTGTTGTTGTACATTATATTCTAGTTCAGGTGATGCTATGTTAGCTTTATTAATGGGAAAACTTTGCTACGTTAGCATATATTCGTTGATCAGTGTATAAAGAACTTTATTTTTATGTTATGTTTCCCCAAAATGATACTCGATATGACTTGAATCAATAGATCAATAGATCAATAGATCAATAGATCATGGGTGGGGTGGGGAGGGTGTTGTAGGGGGTTTGATTTACTGATTTACTGCTTTAGGGTATGTAAAAATGCAAATTTTTTACGTTATAAACATGAAAAGCATAAAAGTTTTAGTAAAAACAAAATGTTTTAAGCAAATAAAGCAAAAATAAATAAAAGTTTTTGTGTTATGTTATACAAAATATGACTTGAATCAATAGATCAATAGATCATGGGTGGGGTGGGGAGGATGTTGTAGGGGGTTTGATTTACTGATTTACTGATTTACTGCTTTAGGGTATGTAAAAACGTAAATTTTTACGTTTTAAACATGAAAAGCATAAATTTTAGTAAAAACAAAATGTTTTAAGCAAATAAGCAAATATAAATAAAAGTTTTTAAAAAATATATAGATTATTTTAAATAAATAAAAATAAAAATAAACAAAACTAAAATAAATAAATAAATAACTAACTTTTAACAAAATATAAATATAAAGAATAATAGAAACGTAAAAGAAAATACATAACAAAACGAAATGTTTATATTAAACATGTGAAAAATGTAATGTCTTCCAACGACGTTTAGAAAATGTTACACATCTGCTTGACATCATAGAAACAGCAGTCATGTGATCAGTAAGTTAGTACGATGATTGCCGGGCTAATGTATTAAGTAAAGTGTCTATAATTATTGTGTGTGTGTGTGTGTGTTTGTGTGTGTGTGTGTGTGTGTGTGTGTGTGTGTGTGTGTGTGTGTGTGTGTGTGTGTGTGTGTGTGGTATGTTAGATTTGTTATGTTCATATACATATATAGTTGATATAATAATAATAATAATAATAATAATAATAATAATAATAATAATAATAATAATAATAATAATAATAATAATAATAATAATAATAATAATAATAATAATAATAATAATAATAATAAAACTACTGTTGAAGATAAAAACAGATGTTAAGTAAGGCCCTAAGGGGAACAAAGTAATAAATCTCGTCACCCTTCTCATGTGTCAAAAGATATTGGGAACAAGGTAATAAATCTCGTTACCCTTCTTATATGTCAAAAGATATTAAGATTAATGAGTCATTCCTCGAATTTCATTGGCTGTCCGTGATGGCATAGCAAATACAGTTCTCTGATTGGTTACCCTTGAGCGTAACAAGATTGCGTAATGTTTAGGTGTCTGGTAGAGAGCAATTTACCTACCAATGTTCTAGTTGTGGACCTGGAGGCAAAGTGATCGCACGCGTTATTGGTGTTGTGAGATCTATGTGGAATAATAATAATAATAATAATAATAATAATAATAATAATAATAATAATAATAATAATAATAATAATAATAATAATAATAATAATAATAATAATAATAATAATAATAATAATAATAATAATAATAATAATAATAATAATAATAATAATAATAATAATAATATTTTGTGAGGTTGTGTATAGTAAAGATTGAGATTGCTATGCTGACTTCTGCTGGTAAGTTGAAACTTCTAATTTAGTTACTTTGTTAATGAATGCTGTATGTCAGTTAGGGTAGGATGAGATATATTTTTGTTTAGTTTTCAATATTACAATGTTAATGTAAAATTAACATTAATATTTTAGAGATATGTTTGAAAAAGTGTTGTATATTTTCATTTAACTTGAAAGGTTTGATATATTTAATAGCAACAACAACAACAACAACAACAACAACAACAACAACAACAACAACAACAACAACAACAACAACAACAACAACAACACCACCACCAACAACAACAACAACAACAACATCAAACGCAACATTTCAACAACAACATCAACAACTGCAACAAATGCAACAACAAACGTGACATTTCAACAACACCAGCTACAGCAAAGAAATTATTTTATGTTATGTTATACAAAATATGACATGAATCAATAGATCAATAGATCATGGATGGGTAGGAGGATAGAGTGGGTGGTTTGATTAACTGATTTACTGATTTACTGCTTTAGGGTATGTAAAAATGCAAAATTTTTAAGTTATAAACATAAAAAGAATAATTTTTTTAGTAAAAACAAAATGTTTAAAAGAAAACAAAACAAAATAAATAAAAGTTTTTGTGTTATGTTATACAAAATATGACTTGAATCAATAGATCAATAGATCAATAGATCATGGATGGGTAGAAGGGTGGCTGGAGGGCAGTTTGATTAACTGATTTACTGATTTACTGATTTACTGATTTACTGATTTACTGCTTTTAGGGTATGTAAAAATGCAAATTTTTTAAGTTATAAACATAAAAAGAATAAATTTTTTAGTAAAAACAAAATGTTTAAAGAAAACAAAACAAAATAAATAAAAGTTTTTGTGTTATGTTATACAAAATATGACTTGAATCAATAGATCAATAGATCAATAGATCAATAGATCAATAGATCAATAGATCAATAGATCAATAGATCAATAGATCATGGATGGGTAGAAGGGTGGCTGGAGGGCAGTTTAATTAACTGATTTACTGCTTTACTGATTTACTGATTTACTGATTTACTGATTTACTGCTTTAGAGTATGTAAAAATGCAAATATTTTTAAGTTATAAACATAAAAAGAATAATTTTTTTTAGTAAAAACAAAATGTTTAAAGAAAACAAAACAAAATAAATAAAAGTTTTTGTGTTATGTTATACAAAATATGATTTGAATCAATAGATCAATAGATCAATAGATCAATAGATCAATAGATCATGGATGGGTAGAAGGGTGGTTGGAGGACAGTTTGATTAACTGATTTACTGATTTACTGCTTTACTGATTTACTGATTTACTGATTTACTGCTTTAGGGTATGTAAAACATAACAATTTTAATAAAAAATATGACTTGAATTAATAGATCAATAGATCAATAGATCAATATATCAATAGATCAATAGATCAATAGATCACGAATGGGTAGGAGGGTAGGGTGGATGGTTTGATTAACTGATTTACTGATTTACTGCTTCAGGGTATGCAAAAATGAAAAATTTTTACGTTATAAACATGAAAAGCATAAAACTTTAAAAAGAAAAAGAAATAAAATTTAAAAAGTAATTAAAAAATTTAAATTGAAAGCAAAAATTAAAAACATAAAGAATAAATGTAAAATGAAACTTATAAAATAAAATAGCAAACAATATATTTTAGTTGACGTTTATAAAAAGAAAACGAGATTTTGAAAATAGAAATGTCAGTCTGAGGCTAAACGAATGTTTACTTCAGCACCGCACCGGCTCCAGCACCGGTACCGGTACCAACTCTGTCTCCTTCTTCCTTTCTCCATCCTTCCTCCTTCTTCCTTCGTCCTTCCTCCATCTTCTCTTATGCACTCCGTGCATTTCTTCTTCTTCTTTTATTTCAGTTGGGGACCCTCCTCCGGGGGGTTCCAAACACCATTCTTCCTCCTTTCTCGTCCTTCCTCCATCTTTTATACATTATACAAATTTCATCCTTCTAAGAAAATTTCATATCTGGAAGAAACCAGCACCCCTTCTCCGAAGGGGTGCACGCGCACGAAACCTCGATTCCAGGCAGACAACCGAAAATAGATACCATCGCTCAAACTATTTATTTATTTATTAAAATTTAATTTTTTTTTTTTGTTATAATTTTTATTATTATGAATTTATTTTTTTTTTATTTTTTTATAAAAAATGTAATTTTTTTTTATATGAAAATGTAATTTTTTTTATTTTTTTTTTTTTTTATTTTTTTTTTTAAATTTCACAAATTTTTTTTACCCTCTCCCCCTTACCCCCTTGCCCTTTTCCCCCTCCTCCTCGGCCCCTGCAATATGTCCTATACTACTGCCCCTAATATTTCTTCTTTACTACAGCGATATATCGAATTAATTTTAAATATTTTCTTTCGATTATATTTTTCAATGGAAAAAGCCAACCAGAACACATAGAAAGACGATTTAAACATCGATTTAGGGGTAATCGATCACGATAAATCGATTGGAACCATCAAAAATGATCTCCCGATCATTTAAATCCTTCTAGGAACCAAAAAGCCTCCTTGGGGGGCTACGCCCCCCTTTTTAGAGGCTAAACCTCCGAAAACGGTCTTTCAGACCTTAAATTCGGTCTCACCGACCTTAAAAACCCTAACTTTGACGTATCAAACGTCAAAATCTATCGACTTTACAAAATTTCAAGTCATGGACATGATTGGAATTTCCAAAAATCTCCGAAAGTGGTTTTCAAGTCTTTGCCTTCGACGTGCAGGGCTGCCAATGGGAAAAATCCCCCAAAATCCTCTGGAGTTGGGGATCTTGACCTGAATTATGGACAAAACGTTAAAAAAAAGTAGCTAAAACTGTTAAAAAGTGCCAAAGATGCTAAAAAAGGTCAAATTGTAACGGATTAAGGTTGCCAGATTTAGCGTCACATCTGGCAAAACGATAGAAAAGTAGCAAAATTTCTTAAAAAATGGTAAAAATTAGTAAAAAAGTACCAAAAATGCCAAAATTAACGGATTAGGGTGCCAGATTTAGCGACAAATCTGGCACTGTTCAGTTTGGCGGTTAGTTTCCCACCCTATACTACTACCACTATTCACAGAAAAAGAAGAAGTCAATCCATTTACCACAGCCGATATTGAGCGACTTGAAAGGAAGCTAGACATAAGTAAGAAAAGAGAAGGAGGAAACCCAAAGGAGGGGAGCTTGGAGAGCAGTGACGCGTGCCATACCCGATCAAATATTTTGGATATGTCAAGCGCCACCACGCAAATCTCCCCATAATTCCTAAGGGCCGAAAACCATAAATCTGTTAGATAGGAAAGTATATCACCAGTAGATCTTGAGCGCCGAAAGCCGTACTGGCGATCGGAAAGAAGGGAATGAGATTCCAGATGTTCTAAGAAATGAGAGTTGAGAAGGGTTTCAAAGACCTTAGGGCTTAGATAGAATACAAGTTAGAGCTATAGGGCGATAGTTAGAACGATCAGAGCGGCTTCCTTTTTTCGGAATAGGTTGGACAATTGCGCGCTTCCAACACTGAGAAGTGCCTAGTATTGAGGCATAGAATATAGTTGACGAGGGAGGGGCTAGCACGGGCTTACCTCCCTCAAAGCTCGGGGAGGAATGCCATCCGGGCCACCCGCCTTCCTAACGTTCATAGATTTCAGGAGCCCATACGATCAAATGTAATCTCAGGGAAGGCATAGGACACCTGAGAAGAGAAGGAGAGGAGGAAGAGGAATGCCAGAATCGTACAGGGGTTGAGTTAGAGGAAAAGAGGAGGCCGAAGAGATTGGCTATTTCAGTTGGAGAGTTAGCAACAGAATCATCAGATCGAATTAGAGGAGGAAAGGTAGATTTACAGAAGTTGTTGGAGATGTTTTTGGCAAGAGGCCCAGAAAGATTTGTCAGTAGGAGAACCAAGGAGGTTAGCCCACTTTCGTTTGATGAAAGCCCGCTTGCTCGTCGAAGAGTATCAACGATTTCTGGCTGAATGAAAATTAGCGAGTGATAGGAGAACGAGAATTTCCACCCGATAAACATTGTCTCTAGCCTGAATGACCAGAGAACAAGTACGATCGAACCATGAATTATGAGGAGAGAGAAGATTTAGTCGAAGAAGGAATGAACCTGCTCATCCATCAACAATTACAGCTCCACGCGAGAAATCGAAGCGTCACCAGAGACAAAGCAGTCATTCCAGTTATAGTTAGCGTAGAAGAAGCGACGCAAGGCCCCAATCGGCCCGATCAAAGTGCCAGAAAAAGAACGCACAGGGCAGGATGGAGCTGTTATAAAAATTAAGATATAAGGTTGTGGTCAGATTTTCCAATAGGAGCAGGTGGTGTATTTATAGAGAGAAGGACTAGTGGTGAAACATAGGTCAAGTGTGTTCAAAAATTGGTTGGGACGATCCGGAATGTGTGTGGGTTCTTTAATTAATTAATTGCTCCAGATCGTTGAGAATGCTGAATGATTCGGCCCCCTCCCCACCTAAATCAGTATGAGAGGACCCCAGCCATTCAGTGTTGTGTAACATTGAAATCCCTAAATAGAGGACCTCTGTATTTGGATGAGGAAGATATACCAGTCTCGTGAGAGTAGTAAGATATTAAAAAGGCGTGAGAAATCCGGTTCTGTTAAGGAGAACAGTAGCAAGAAACACAAGATTATTGTAGTAGAAGGAAGAAAGATTTTTAAACCACAGAACAATCAGTGGGTTGGGTTCAGGAGGTGTGGAGTGTTAAATGTTATGAGCATATGTTACCAGGCAGAAATTATGGGAAATAGTTGGATTGATAACATTAGTGATGCAGAGGACAGTTCTTACAGTATATAACAGTGTCAGATTAAAAGTAAAGGATCTTTATTAGTTGGGAGATTATTAGCTTGGAGCAGATAAGTTATTGGTTGGTAGAGAAGTTATGTGAAGAAACACTATACAATCCCACCATGCACTAGCTTGGGTTGAGAAATAAGACTCAGACAAACATAAGAGAAGAAATAAGAAGGATGTAAATTGAATCTTATGTAAAATCTGATTAAAGTTTAAATGTGCTAGTGGTAAGTCAGTTTTATGTTAAAAGAAATAATAAAGCCTAAATACACAGTAGCACTCATGATTATTGCTAAACTGTTAAAACAGAGACTGATGAGAACTAAACCCAGACATCTTTGATATATATATATATATATATATATATATATATATATATATATGTATATATATAAACATGTAATCTCTCTCTCTCTCTATATATATCTATATATATATATATATATATCTATATATATATATATTTTTTATATATATATATATATATATATCATATAATATACAAATTTGTATCTTATATATATGCATATATATACATAGTATATATATTATATATATATCTCTATAAATCTAATATATATATATATATATATATCATATATCTATTATTTTATATATATATATATATATATATATATATACTATATTATATATATATATATATCATATATATATTAATATATATACATGTATATTATCTTCTTATATCTGTATATTCCAAGTAAGTTTCGAAAGCCACCTTCATATATACTATATACATATATATATATATTATTATATATATACTATACTATATATATATATATATATATCATATAAATATATATATATATATATATAATATACATATATATATAAACTCTATATATATCTTATATTCTTATATTCTTATATATATATATATATATCATATATACATCTCTCTTATATTCTCTTATCTTTTCTCTATCACTCTTTCTATACTCTCTATATACTATACTATATATCTTTATATATATATACTCTCTTCTAGATAATCGATCTTATACCTTCTGTGATAATCTTTGTAACCTATTAATTAAATATAGGCCTGATTTTACAAGGCTGTTTATAAAATTCTTCGATGTTGCGGTCTGCATTTAGATATCATTTCAATAAAAATATGAAAAATAACTCAGAAAAACAACTCGGCATGTTCAGACTGTGGCAGGATGAAGAATATGAATCAAATGTTTTGTTAATAATCGATACGTCGATATTGTGCTTATATAAATATTGTGATTTACTCAGATGTATAAATGATGTTATTTTTCTTTAAAAAAACTAAAAATAATTAAAAATAAAGGCTAAAAATGAACTCTTATATATGTAATATATATATATATATATTTATATACATTTTATATATATATATATCTTTACCTTCTATATACTATATATATATATCTTTATATATCTTACATATAAATATATATATACTACTATATATATATATATATCTATATTTTTATATATATATATATATATTATAACATATATATATATATTCTCTATATCTCTGCTGTATATCTCTTCTATATATCTTCTCCTCTCTTCTAATTTTTGTGTTAGTGAATTGTAATCTAGGTGGTTGTTTTCTTTTGAATCAACAGATCACAGTTGGATTATTCAAAACTTTAGATCAGATGGATCCTGGTTAGATTACAATAGGATAGGTGGTATGCTGGGCTTTATTGTATTGCTGTAACAGCTCAGCTTTATCTTTGTAGTTCAGTTCAATCGCCTTAGAGTGTCATATGGATTAGACATTCTGTAACCTATAATTTGTTGTGGAACCACTTTCAAGATATACATGTAAATGAACAATACTTTACATTTCTTATATTTTTATATATACTCTTACTAAATATATATATTTTACTATATATATACTTATATATATTTTATATATATATATATATATATCTTCTTCTTTATATATTTATCTTTATATATATATCTTATATCTTTCTCTATATATATATACTCCTCTTTATATAATTTTTTTCGATTTATGTTTGTTTTTCATTCTATCATGATTATTATTATTTGTTTGTTTATATTTATATTTTGCAGTATATTCGATAGTTAATTAATTAATAATAATAATAAAAGATTTGTTAAATCAAGATATGTTTATATATCGACTTTTTGGTATAGATGGAAAGAAATCAGAAAAATCAGACATTGTTATCTTTCATTTTAGCCTTCCGAAAATTACGCGTTTTTTGTGTAATTATTTTTATATTTTTATTGAAAATATACATTTAAAATATACGCCTAATCAGTAAAAAAAACTTCAAAGAATTTTTTGATACAATTTCTGTAAATTAAAAGTTTATAGTTTTAATATAATAGTTACGTAAAGTTTATTCACCTTTGCAAGACTATTACCATATTTTTAAATATATATATATATATATATATATATATATATATATATATATATATATATTTATATGTTATTCTTTATATATATATATATATATATATATATATATATATATATATATATATATATATATATATTAACT
>JABUQX010107574.1:12500-15000 GCA_015478945.1 Trachelipus rathkii
ATTGTGCTAACGAAGCCGTCGTAAAAGGTGGTGGTACGCGAGATAAGCTTCCCTCGAGCATCTTGCCACTTGCGGTAATTATAGCGAATAGAAGGATCAAGCACCAACATGCGCCTCGCCAAAGATGGGGGGTCTAGTGAACTTTAAAAGTACAGAACAGTTTATAAGCTTTTTTGCCGTTGACTCGACCCTGTCCAAAACGGGTGAAACCAGAGCCCCCCCCCCAGATATGAATAGCAGTACTCCATACATGGGCGGATGAGACCTTTGGCAATAGCGGAGCACTGAGAAAAGGAGGAACAAGTCTCACAGTCTATAACAGAAACTTCCAGTTTCTTTGAGCCGCCCTAGCAACAGTTGTGATGTGAGGTTTCCAAGACATTTTTTTGTTCAGTTAAGGCCTAGGATGTTTATATGTCAACAGTAGAGACCATGGGAAATACCCGTCAGAACAGAGACAGGAAAGTTAGATGGTATTTTGGAGAAGGAGATTTGTAAAATTTGGGTTTTTAAAGAATTGAATTTCACAAGTATTTCTATCCATTCAGGCGAGAATAAAATCGGAAAGATAAGACGAGAGGCAATTCCAGAAGTAAAAGTAGTTATGAGTTAAAGAATGAAGGGTCGAGTCATCGGAATACGAGTGGATAGAGTTTAGATGTGCAGGTGAGAAATTCATTAATGAAAAGTAGGAATCAAGTAGGAGATAAGACAGAAACCTGAGGAACACCTACTATTGACAGAAAGAAGAAGAAGTCGCCCCATCAACAACAGCCGATATTGAGCAATTTGAAAGAAAGCTAGATATAAGTAAGCAAAGAGAAGGAGGAAACCCATAAGGAGGTGGAGCTTATAAGAGCATGACGCGTGCCTACTACTGTCAAATCTTGGATATGTAAGCGCACACACCAAGTCTCCCGTAGTTTCTAGAGCGAAAACCAGTAAATCGGTTAGCTAGGAATGTATCATCGCAGTTAGACTTCGTGCAACGAGAGCCGTACTGGCGAACGGAATGATTTTCCAGATGATCTAAGAAGTGAGTTGAAGATAGGGTTTCAAAAGATCTTGAGATGAATACAAGTGGAGCTACAGGGCGATAGTGTAGGAAGGATCAGAGCGGCTTCCTTTTTTCGGAAAGGTTTGGACATGTGAGATCTTCCAACACTGAGGGAGGGAAAGTGCTAGTATTTAGACATAGAGAATAAAGTTGAGCGAGGGGCCGAAGAGATTAAGCCTTTTCAGTTGGAGATTTAGCAAGCACAATGATAGATCGATAAGAGGAGGAAAAGAGAAGTTTTTAGAGATGTTTTGACAAGAGGCCATCAAGATTTGTCAGTAGGAGAAACCAAGGAGGTTAGCACACTTTCCTTTGATGAAAGCAAGCTTTGCTCGTCGAAGAGTATCCCTGCAAACGATTTCTAGCTGAATGAAAATTAGCGAAAGTGATAGGAGAAGAGAATTTTTTCCACACCCGCTAAGGCACTGTTCTCTAGCCTGAATGCGCCAGAGATAAGCACGATCGACCAAGGATTATGAGGAAAGAAAGATTTAGTTTTAGAAGTGGAATGAATGAGGAAAGAAAAATTTAGCTGAAGAAGGAATTTACCTGCTGATGTTAGGATGGGTGTGAAATCTCCTTATCTTTTAAATCCTTATAAACAGCCATCATTATTCCTAAGTTTGGTAAACATTTTCGTGTCACCTGCAAAGTTGGAATACCTTAACATTTAAGTCCCCTGGTCTACATATTTTAATACACAAACATGTCTCCTATTCCATTAATAAATAACTTTTCATTTCATTGATTACTCATTTATTATTATTCTGTATTATTAATTATTATTGAATTATATTATTATTTATTATTATTATTATTATTTTATTATTATTATTATTATTATTATATTATTATTATTATTATATTTTCAATCAGATTTAAGGAATCAAAAATTTTGTCGCCTAAAATAATTTCGGGAGTTGAATCCCCCTGACCTCCTGTCTACAGCCTAATTTAATATTATATATATATACTATATATATATATATAATATATATTATATATATAATATATATATAATATTATATATATATAATATATATATAATATATATTATATAAATATATAATGATATATATATATATAGTATTATTATTAAACATGCCAAATAATAGTATATATAACTATAATATATATATATATATATATAATATATATATAATATATATATATAATATATATATATATATAATATAGAGAGAGAGAGAGAGAGATTAGAGAGAGAGAGAGAGAGAGAGAGAGAGAGAGAGAGAGAGAGAGAAAAAAAAAATTTTTAAATAGTTTTTTTCAATTAATGTCATCGTCATCGTCAGCGTCATTGTGCCATCCTCAAAAATTTCCCTAATCGTCATCGTCATCGGCAAAAAATCATATCGTGCCCATCACTAATATATATATATATAAAATATATATATATATATATATAATATCTATTTATATAAT
>JABUQX010107574.1:22500-25000 GCA_015478945.1 Trachelipus rathkii
AGATTTCATGGCTTTGCAACAGGCGTATGCTACGATTAATAGGGAAGCTCTATGGCAGATGCTAGTGATATATGGTGTTGGTAGTAAGCTTATGAATGGAATCAAAAGTATGTATAACGATAGTGAAGCGTGTGTAAAAATAAATGGAGTCGAAAGTGATTGGTTTAATATTAATAGCGGAGTGAGGCAGGGATGTGTTATTTCTCCTTGGTTATTCAATTTGTACTTAGATATGGTTATGAAAGATTTAGAGGTGAGGATGCCAGGGAATGGTGTTAAAATGATGGATAATGGAATAGAGGATTATATGAGGTTGATTTGGTTTTGTTTGGTGAATCTGAAGAGAGTTTGAGAGGATTGGTAGAGAGATCTGGCTGAGTGTGTAAAAGGAGGGGTTTGAAAGTAAACGTAGATAAGAGTAAGTATATGGTCTTGAGTGAGGACAGTCTTAGTTGTGAAGTTATGTTAGATGGTGAGTAGCTATAGTAAGTGTCTGAGTTTAAATTTATATATTTTATAATATACGTAATGCGTATACAACTGAAAATCATAATATTTAGCACATTATTCTAAATATTCAATCTAGCCCGATGAGGCACAAGTTATCATTTATATATTGGACTAATATTTGGTATAACTCGACATTATGCTAAACTGAAACAAACTAAGGGGTGTGCGCCATAAAAAAGTTAAGTTTATTTATTATTTTTCACCCCTATTAATAAGGGCCAGTCTAAAAATAATATTATAATATAAATTTATTTTTTAAAATTATATATATATATATATATATATATATATATATATATATATATATATATATATATATATATATATATATATATATATATATATATATATATTATATATATGAGGAAACAACAGCCACTTAAACTAAGAAAATCTTCATCAACTTCAGATATGTGTTTCCTCATCTCTTTATAAAATATATTACTTCTTAATTTGCCTTGATTAACTATTATTTTTATTATTATTATAAATTATAATTAAGAGACTTAAGCCATCGAAAAATTTGGAAAATTTTAATAATTATGGGGGTTTATATATATATAATATATATATATATATATATATATATATTATATATAATATTATATATAATATATATATATATATAATATATATATATAAAGATCTATTATTTATAGGTCTAATATATATATATTTAGATCTCAATGGTATCAAGTGCTACATTACTCGTTAATGCTAATCATTGCCTTTCTGTGTTTTTTATCTTTTGAATGAATTAGTCTTAAAATTAGAAAAGCATCTGCCAGCCCTCATTTTTTTCTTATGTTCTGATTTTATAAGCAAAGAGGAGAAAAAACCGTTCAACGTTAATTTGCGTTGGATGTAGAACAGTAACAGCAATTGCAGCTTCTTGTGCAATGTCTGGATACTTTTCCATGGCCTCTTCTAATTTAAGCTTCGCGAAGTTAAATCAAGTTTTTCAACTTCTTTTAGTGCAGCAAAGAATTTTGTTTAAATTATGGAATATTTTGTGCAAAGATGAGGAAGAACCTTGACCTTTCTCTTGGACCAGTTAATGCTTTCGATTAGGCTCTTCAATATCTAGAAGCTTTTCATACTCATCTTCTGAGGTTTTCTTTGAAGAATGACTTGAGAAGGTAGTAATGAGGATAGCTGTAGTTTCATCACTTACAATATGTCCAGATGTATCCTTTTCTTCTTGAACACTTTAATACAAAAGGCCACGTTTCATAGTTTAGATTTAGCTTTTTGTTGATCTTCAGTTAGGCTTACCCTGTAGATAGGATAAACATAAACAGGAACTAATACAAAATTATTGTCAATGAGAGAAATTTCTCTTCGTACCATGGAGTCTTTAATTTTTCAAAATCTTAAATATAGATAGTGTAAGGTTGAAGGTTCAATTTATTAGAATGTAATCCAAATTGAAACATAAGGTGCAGGTTAAAAATCTTCGAAGTTTGCAATTGTATTTTGTGCTGCGGAAGTCGCAAGTCAGTGAACTTGTATGAAGTGATTGAAGTCATTCACAGAGTCACAATTCACAACTTTGTTAGTTCAAAATTTTCTGACTCCAACTCCAGTATCTTGAAAGTTGCCGACTCCTACTCCGACCTCTTGAAAGTTACCGACTCCGACTCCGACTCCACCCTTTTCAAAATTACCGACTCCGACTCCGACTCCGACTCCGACTCCGACTCCGACTCAACTCCTTCAAAATTACCGACTCCCCGAATCCACAACCCTGGTTTAAACACTGATCAAACTCACTTTAGAGCAAAATCATTTCCATTACAACAGCAAATACTATAAACAAAAACATGGTCTCAGCATGGGGTCCCCCTTCTCACCTATCATCAGCAACATTTTCATGGAATTAACAGAACGGTACCATTTCTTTCCAAACCCTCTCTTCAGTAACATACATTGGTTCAGGTATGTTGACTGTTCCAAATCACATCAACCCACAACTAATTCTGACACACAT
>JABUQX010107575.1:0-10547 GCA_015478945.1 Trachelipus rathkii
CATTGTACTTCGTTCAGTTCAGATGAACCGTTTTCGCATTATCATTGGCTTTGCGTCATTCTTTTGCCACTTCAATATATATATTTACAAAGGTTTTTGAAACAATTTTTACTCTTATCGAATTACTATTATTAAAAAAAATAACTGTTATTATTATTATTATTATTATTATTATTATTATTATTATTATTATTATTATTATTATTATTATTATTATTATTATTATTATTATTATTATTGTGTGTTATGACACAACTTATAGTTATTTTGATCGTGATAGTCACTATAAACAATTATATTTAAAATTAAATATTTAGCTGGGGAATAATAATATATATATATATATATATATATATATAATATATATATATATATATATATATATATATAATAACTAATATATATATATATATGTAACTAATATATATAATATATAATAATAATAATATATAACTGCAATATGCTGCTATATTATGCTATATATATATTTGTGTGTGTGTGTTGATTGTTCCAGCAGTGCTTTGAAATTTCAAATCAATTTTGCCATTTATTATTCTATAAACAGTCAATTTTGTAATTAGGTGGATAATTTTATGATTAACAGCTATTTTAATCATATATATATATATATATATATATATATATATATATATATATATATATATATATATATGTAGTTTATATATAGCTGTTATATTTCTTTAACTATAATATATATATATATATATATATATATATATTTATATATATATATATATATATATATATATAATATATATATATAATAACATATAACTTCTATATATATATATATATATATATATATTAACTCATATATATTATAATTATATATATATTCGTTATTATAAATTTGGGAGGTGACTTGGGTTGGGTTATTTTGTTATTTTATTATCATTTTATTATTTATTATTATGGTTTATGTTTTTATCAATATATATATATATATATATATATATATATATATATATATATATAACTATATATATAGCAACCAACATATATATATATATATATATATATATATATATATATATATATATATATATATATATATATATATATATATATATATATATATATATATTGATTTCCTTATTTTATTATCCTACTATGGTTTATTTATATTTATATCTCAAATTTTAACCTGGTGTCGGTTCTTAATTTTTAAAATAGATCCAACTGACCCTTTCTCGGCAGTCAATTAGTATTTATTATTTGAGTATTTTAATATCAAAATACTTTAGTGCTTAGTATTTTAGTATTTAGTATTTTATTATTGAGTATTTTTGTATTTAATATTTAAATGCAATGTATTTAAATTGTCCCTATTATTTTCTTTATATTTACAACATATATTAGTCTAAATGTAATGATATTGATAAAATATAATGATAAAATATAATGATAAAATAATAAAATATTAATATTAAGATGAGTCTAAATATATTTTAATTTCTCTCTTAAATTTTAAATATTCTGAAAAATAAATTGAAATTTTTTTTTAAAATATACACTATAATTATTATTATTATTATTATTATTATTATTTTATTATTATTATATTATTATTATTATTATTATTATTATTATTATTATATCTAAATATATCGATGATTAAAATAACAAACATAACTTTTTTACATTTATAGACAATTAGACAACAATGTAGTGCGTCAATATTATTATTTTTATTATAATAATGATTGTATTCATTTCTTAATTATATCGGCAATATAAAATATTGTTATTCATTAATAAAATTATTATACAATTATCATTTACATTTCTTAATAATTTCAATAGCCTATTAGTGTGATGTACTATTATTTTAATTAATTATTATTATTATTATATTTATTATTATATTATTATTATTATTATTTATATATTATTTATTATTTATTATTATTTAATTTATCTTATTATTTATTTCATGGTATTATATTATATATATTTATTATTATAATATATTGAATCTAACTTTTTAAACTCATATTTACATTCTATATATATTAATATATATATATATATAAATATATATATAATATATTATATATAATATATAATCTAATAGTAAAACATGGATTGTCATATTTTAACATATATATAAAAATAATTAACATATATATATAATAATAATGATTATATATATATATATATATTTAAACTACTTGTTTAGGGATAAAGATTATTTAATTTTATCGGCCTTTGGACCTTATTAGGAGTCATTTGGATATCTCACCTATATACCTAGGTACACTTATACTCTTTTATTTACCATTATATATCTAACCCAATATCTATATGTCACTTAACAAAATCTTTATAATATCGTATATAATACTAACTCAATCAAATATATCAATTCAATATCAACTAATAATAATAATCAATCTTTACCACTATATCTAACACTTCAATATAATAAATCACTCCTCACATTACAACTCAATATAATAACTATGGATCGGTACAATCCTACTCACTTAATCTGCTAACAATCCATGAAATTAATATTAATACCGAACACACAATCGTCTCTTATCTATTTACAAGTTGTTTTATTATAAATTAAATTACTTAATGCAAATTGATTCACATTAAATAGTAAATTAATTATTTCTATATATTCAATTTAAAATCTTCTAAACTATGGTCCTCTATGCTTTGGATTATTACCATATTTGTATACTGGTTTTTGTGTGCTATATTATAAGGTACATGTGGGTTATATAGCCTTTATTTGACTCTTACTCTCTCATTATTTTCCATATACCATATATATATATTATTATATATATATATATATATAATTAGACCCTACAATACTCTATACTACACCCCCTTATAACTTATATATACCTATATATAATATAATATATACTCATATTATATATATATATATATTATCATATATATATATATATATATACCGGTATTATATATACCTATATACATATATAACTATATTATATATATATATATATATATAAGTATATACATTATATACTATATATATTATATATAATATACTATATATATATATATATGATATATATATATATTATAACAAGAATAACAATAATAACTAATGAAATAAATGTCAAAGAAAAAATTATATTTAGAAAAGTAATAAAATATAATAATTTTTTTTTTAAATAAATCAAATTATTTCACAAAAAAAATTATAACTAAAATAAATCAATATAAAAAATGGAAAAATAAGTTCTAAATTTTATCTCAAAAATTTATTTCAATATATATATATATATATATATATATATATATATATATATATATATATATATATTATATATATATATTATACTATATATATATATATTCTATATCTAATATATATATATATACTATATAGTATACCGTATATATATATATTAATCATATATATATATATATATCATATATATATATATATATATATATATATATATTATACTATATACAAAATAATATATATATTATATATATATATATATATATAGCATTTTAAAATTATTAAATAATAATATTTAAAACCACTGAAAAACCATTTTAAAATCATTTAAAACTAAACAAACCCCCAAAAAAAAAATCCCATATTATTTAACTAAAAAAAAAAACAAAAAAAAAAACAAAAAAAACAAGTGATTGATTCATAGAAAATAAATAATAAACAAGGCTTCAAAAATGAACAAAAATCCTATTAAGACAAAAGCCTATTAAATACCTTTAACTCTTTGACTAGAGTGAATTGCCTAATATTTTTATTACCTACGAGTAAAGACCCGAAATACTAGTCATTAGGTTTTAATACCGTAATTTTCTGTAGTTTTGGGGAAGGACCAATGAATTGTTAAGCAGTTGCTGCAAATTAAACTATGAACTCGACAGGTTTTAAGAATTGCAACATGCACATTCAGTCGAACACACACAGACCATAATATATATATATATATATATATATTATATATATTATATATATATTAATATACTATACTACATAATCTATCATATACGTATGATATATCATATATACATATATTAATATATTGTAGTATATATACCTATATATATATCAGATATAAATATAATCGTAATTGAAAATTAGAAGAGAAATAATGAGGATATTAAAATAAAGGAAGATCAAGAGAGCATAAGATGAGACATAAAAGGATAAATGCAAGGAATTGATGAGGAGAAATATAAAGAACCTAGAAGAACACTAAAAGAAAGAAGATTTGAAATGGGTAGAAGACCGAAGAAGAAGAAGAAGAAGAGAGAAGAAGAAGAAGAAGAAGAAGAAGAGAGAAGAAGAAGAAGAAGAAGAAGAAGAAGAAGAAGAAGAAGAAGAAGAAGAACGGAACTTTAATTAAACCTAAAAATTATAAAAAAAAAAAAACATATTCTTTACATTTCAGTGAAATGAAAAATTAGGCATTTATATAAAATTTCAGTGATAATCCTGAATAAATAAATAATAATGATAATAATGACTTCTGATTAAAATTTAATAAAGTAAGAACAATAGTTATGGTAAATGTTAGTAAGTAATAATAATAAAATATAATATAATAATAATAAGCAATAATAATATATATTATTATTATTATTATTATTATTATTATTATTATTATTATTATTATTATTATTATTATTATTATTATTATTATTATTATTATTATTATTATTATTATTATTATTATTATTATATAGAGGTTATCACGTTCCAGCCGTAACTTTCGAAGAAAAAAAATAAATTTTAAAAAAAAATAAAAAATAGAACAAGATGAAATCTCAATAAAATGCAAATGTAATATTTTAATTGTGGAAAATTGTGGATTTCAAAATTAAAATAAATAAAAAATAATGACCACTACCCAGAGCAGAATTTTTAATAGATCGTGTAATTTTATTATTATTATTATTATTATTATTATATGTATTATTATTATTATATTAGTATTTATTACTTCATAGCTTATTTGACTCTTATTAAGGGTGAAAGTATCTTTTAATTTTATTATTAGAGAGTTCATTATTACATTATAATTAATTATTTTATTCTTATTATATTATTTAATTATTATATTATTATTATTATTATTATTATATTTATTATTATTTTTATTTTTATTTTTATTTTTATTATTATTATTATTATTATTATTATTATTATTATTATTATTTATTATTATTATTATTATTATATTATTATATTAATTATTATTATTAACAAAAATTATATATTATTATAATTATATTATAATTATTAATTATTATTATTATTAATTCTTATTATATTATTATTATTATTCTTAATTAATTATTTATTATTATATTATTATTATTCATTAATTAGAATTTAATTTTCAGGAATAAATATTTTTTCAACGAATTTATACATGCGGTTAGCTATTTATTCTAAAGCAAGAAATAATAATAATAATAATAATAATAATAATAATAATAATAATAATCAATAATAAATAATAATAATAATAATAATAATAATAAAAAGGTATTAAAGATTGAAATTTTATTATTTTGTAGTATCGAGTTTTTATATATATATATATATATATATATATATATATTATATATCTATATCTTATATATATATATATATATATATAGTATATATATACTATATATATATATATATATATATAGTATATATATATATATATATATATATATATATATAATTTCATAAAGAAGTTACTTTGAAATGGGTTATTTACATTTTAGGATAAAAATATAATAGTACTAAAGTTTTAAAAATTCAATAATTTCTTTTTCTTCTTCTTCTTCTTCTTCTTCTTCTTCTTCTTCTTCTTCTTCAACCGGTGGAAATCTATTATTATTATTATTATTATTATATTAAGTATTATTATTATTAATTAGTTATTATTATTATTATTATTAATTATTATTAATTATTATTATTATTAAGTAGTAGTAGTAGTAGTAGTAGTAGTTAATGAATAATAATATAGATAATAATAATAATAATAATCATAATAAAAATACTTTTAATTAATAAATAATTAATATAATAATAATATAATAATAATAATAATAATTAATAATAATATTATTATTATTATTATTATTATTATTATTATTATTATTGATTATTATTATTATTATTATTATTATTATTTTATTATTTATTATTATTATTTATTATTATTATTTATATTATTATTATATTATTGATTCATTATTGATTATTATTATTATTATATTATTATTATTATTATTCTTATTATTATTATTAGTATTGTAGTAGTCAGTAGTAGTAGTTGGGGTCAAACATTTAGTTAGGTGGAAATTTTTTTCAAATTTTTCATTTCCAAACCATATATGTACTTCTTCATGTCAAAGAGAAAAATGATAAATGATTTAAAAATGTAATTAGTAATTGTATTATTATTATTATTATTATTATTATTATTATTATTTTATTATTATTATTATTATTATTATTATTATTATTATATTAATTATTATTATTCATTATTAAATTTATAATTATATTTATTATTATTATTATTATTATTTTATTTTATTATTATTATTATTTAATTATTCATTATTATTTTATTAATTATTATTATTATTAATTATTATTATTATTAATTATTATTATTATTTATTGTACCTTTATTCTTTATTATTAATATTATTATTATTATTATTTCCTATTTTAAGTTATTATTATTAATTATTATTATTATTATTATTTTTAATATTTTATTATTATATTATTTTCATTTATTATTATATATTAATTATTATTAATTATTATTATTATTATTTACTTCAAACAGATTATAAACGCTTCCTAAAGTCATAAAGAATTCTATATTAATTTTTAATTTTTTTGATATAATATATATAAAAGTAATATAATATAGATATATATTTAAATTTACCTATAATACCATTATATATATATATATTATTTTATATATATATATCTATATATATATATATATATATATATTATATATATGCGTTTAATAATAATAATAATAATAATAATAATAATAATAATAATAATAATAATAATAATAATAATAATAATAATAAGTAACATGACAATGTTAAGCATCACCTCAAACATTACTTTCACTCCATTTAAGAGTAGACTTAGAGAAAAATATATAGGGACTTCTTAATCTAATAATAATAATAATAATAATAATAATAATAATATAATAATAATAATAATAATAATAATAATAATAATAATAATAATAATAATAATAATAATAATAATAATAATAATAATAATAATAATTATTATTATTATTATTATTATTATTATTATTATTATTATTATTATTATTATTATTATTATTATTATTATTATTATTATTATTATTATTATTATTATTATTAATATTATATTTAAATTATTATTATTATTATTATTATTATTATTATTATTATTATTATTATTATTATTATTATTATTATTATTATTATTATTATTATTATATTTTTTAAGAGTTATTAAAATTATTATTATTAAAATGTGTGTGTGTGTGTGTGTGTGTGTGCGTTTGTGTGTTTGTGTGTGTGTGTGTTATTTTCTTAATGATTATTATTATCATTTATTTTTATTATTATTAAAAATTATTAAAATTTAAAATTGAAATTGAAATTATTAGTAACATTATTAATGTCTTCATCAATATATATTATTATTATTATGATTATTATTATTATTTTTATTATTACTCTTATTATTATTATTATTATTATTATTATTATTATTTATTATTATTATTATTATTATTATTATTATTATTATTATTATTATTATTATTATTATTATTATTATTATTATTTATAATGAAATAATTAATTTTTAGTTAATTTTTAAATCTGTATTTTTTTTATTTATTATTATTATTATTATTATTATTATTATTATTATTATTATTATTATTATTATTATTATTATATTATTATTATTATTTGATAATAGATATTGATTAACAATTTCTATTATAATTTAATATAATTAATATGTTTTGTTTTAACATTTTAAACTAAGATAAACTCTCATTAATAATAATAATAATAATAATAATAATAATAATAATAATAATAATAATAATAATAATAATAATAAAAAATAGGGGTTTGAAACGGGCATGTAGGTTAAATACACAGTTTCACCAAACATGATCAGAATGCCCTCATAAATATATTAGGTTTTCATGCGGTATGCAAGAGAAGGGGGACAGTATGTGGGTTTGAGTAACAATTTTTTTTATGTATAGTACCTATTACCTCTTTCTCTATTTCTTTCATACACACACTCATATCCACACTCATAGCCACACATACCCTCGCACACGGCCATACATACCACCATCCCACCACACACCTATATACACAGCTTCATTATTTGCTAATAGCCTAACATTGTACCATTTCATTTCTGGTAATTTTCAATACAGGTAATGTCGTTACTCATATATATATATATATATATATATATATATATATATATATATATATAATATATATATATATATATATATATATATATATATATATATATATATATAACATATATATATATATATATATATATACTTCTTATATATATATATATATATATATTCTTCCTTGTATATTTTGTTGTAACTTTTATATTCACTCACTAATGTGTGAATTTTTTTGTCAAATATAGAAACCTTATTAAAATTTTAGTGGGTTTTAATACCCCAAATGCCCCAACCCTATGTTACGTCCAAAATTATTATTCTGTTTAAAAAAAAGAGAAAAAAAAATCTTTCTCTCAGATTTTGATGGTATTTAAATCTATTTTTTTTTTTTTTAAAGGGATTAAATTTCGTCACTCCTATGTCACTACCAATATTATGCAATTTTGTAGTTTGGTATTCAAAATTTTTTTTTTATATTATTACTGTAGAAGATTAAAAATCTTAATTCTTATAACAAAACTACTGTTGTGCAAATCTGTAGTTTTTTAGTTTTGTTATTCGAAATCTATATTTTCTTAAAATAATAATTAATAATAATAATAATAATAATAATAATAATAATAATAATAATAATAATAATAATAATAATAATAATAATAATAATAATAATAATAATAATAATAATAATAATAATAATAATAATAATAATAATAATAATAATAATAATAATAATAATAATAATAATAATAATAATAATAATAATAATAATAATAATTCAAAAAAAATCAAAAAACGTTTATTCTGTCAAAATTATTACATATTAATTACACTTATCATTAAAATAACAAATTATATAAAAATATATTGACATGATAATGGGCTTCTGAGGGGACGTTATAATAATAATAATAATAATAATAATAATAATAATAATAATAATAATAATAATAATAATAATAATAATAATAATAATAATAATAATAGATGATTAGATATGGTCGCTCTTATGACCAAATCACTAATGAGCAATTTTGTAGCCTTCATATATATATATATATATATATATATATATATATATATATATATATATATATATATATATATATATATATATATATATATATTTATATATTTTATATATATATATATATATATATATATATATATATATATATATATATATATATATTCTATATATATATATATATATATATATATATATATATATATATGTTGTTATTCGAATTTATAATTTGGTCCTAAAATAAAACATTTTTATTTTATTTTATCACTACACCAAAATTACTCAATCTTTTTATTAACTAATATTATGTCATTCGCGTGTCTTGCACACAATCTTTGTTTATAATTGGGTAAGAAAATTGGGTAAAAAAAATGGGTAAAAATTACACATTTATGGTGGTTTTGGCATATAGGCGATGATACAAGGTATATCTATTTTAATTTTAAAGGTTTTTGTTTTGAATATTTTTTAAATTAAGTATTTTTTATACTATAATATATAGTAAAGTTTTATTTCTTTATAAATAAATAACTTTTTAATCATTAATAATTCATATGTTTACTTCTCAGAGATTTCATTTTTTTTTTCATTTAGAAAAGATTCAGATAAAGTTATTTTTATTTTGAGTTTTTGTTTGTTTTTTTTTTTTATTTTTTGTCGATTCAAAAATTCTTCAATGGAAATTTTAGCAAAATTTTCTGTTTCTTGATTAATATTAATTCAATAAGAATATATATATATATATATATATATATATATATATATATATATATAATAACTATATATATATATATATATATACATATATATATATATATATATATATACTTTATATCTCTACTCTCTCATATCTATATATGCCTATAATATATATATATATAATAATATATTCTCTCTCTATATATATATATATATATATACACCTTTTACTTAAAATAAAAATGAGTCATGTATCAGGGAACGGTATCCAGAGGAGCGTTTGGGGGTAAAGCTCCATCAGCGACTAATTCACAATTGATGAGTCGAGTACTGAG
>JABUQX010107576.1:0-29432 GCA_015478945.1 Trachelipus rathkii
CCACACCTTTATTCCTTATTTTGGGCATCCTCTGTGGTAATCCGCTTGTGGTATCTTCAATTTATCCCGTTACAAATTCTTCGGCCTCCGGATCCAATACCACACAACCTTTATTGACCGGGTTAGCTCCTGAAAAACAAATTATTTTTTTTGAGGCTCGCTCCGGCTTGTTCCCGGTGTTGACGGATCTCCTTCGTTAACCGAAATTAGTTGTTTTCTTCCTTAACCATTGTATTTTTCTATAACTCAGGTGAAGCAGTCGCTTTTAAAAAAAGTTCACAAGTTTTGAATTCCGTATAAAAGCAAAACGGGTATTTTGATGACAAATAGCGTCTTTATTGGATTATAACTAGGAATCGTATTTGCCCCAAATTTAGGGACTGATGCAAGGGCTGGAATAGGAACGACTTCGAAACGTTCGTTAGGAATAACCGAGCAAAATCAGGTTACGGGCTAAAATTGAGCCAGGAAGGTGAACTCAGGTTACGAGTCATTTTGGTAAAAATCATCGTCGTTTACACACGAAGTTTAGGACCCCAGGGATTCTGTGACTCGTTAAGTTGACTCGTGGACGTAACAACCATTTTTGCAGGACTCACAGGATAATAACTGAGTCATTTCTGAAAGAATAAAAGGACATTTTGGCTACGAATTCAGGCCAGGATTAAACACCAGTTCCACGGAAGTATCAGTCCAATAAATATTTACAATTGAATAAAGTTATAATTTATTACGAGATATTGTCTTGCATTGAGCTCAAAGCAAATATATTTCATAGTACTCAATTCGATATATAGTAGTATTTAGCGATATTGTAGTAATAGGTTTAGTTATAGGGATTTGGTACATATATTTTTGGTAATAGGTAGATAGGATTAATAAAACACATTCATTATTTTGGTCATTTCTTTATTTATTATATATAAAAAGAACAGTCCTGTGTATTTTTCAACCCTTGGTCTCTTTCATTGCCATTACAGAAACTCTTCAGAGAACGAACCCTCGCCTCCCGCAAAAAGGTTATATCAGTAACGAGTTAAATAATAAACAACAAAATATATCATTGGTGGCCCGTATATATTGAGATTGACGAACAACAAAATATATCATTAGGAACAGTTTTATATAATTGGTATATATCAATGCTATAAATGTGTCAATACTATATTTCGTTGTTTGACCTTTTAGATATTATTTTACTCGTTACTGATACAACCTTTTTTTGCGGGAGATAAGGGTTCGTTCTTTGAAGAGTTTCCTGGAATGGTGATACAAGAGACTAAGGGGTTGAAAAGACACAAAATGGGTTTTTGTATATATAATAAATAAAATGAATAAATATGTGTTTTTATTATTCCTAACTACCTATTACCAAATATATGTACCAAAATCCTATAATTAAACCGATTACTAAATATAATATATATCAAATGCCATATACCAAGAAAACGTGAAATAAACAATATAAGGCAATATTTTACAAATATTTATAAATTTAATAAACTTTAAATTTATATTGCACTGATACTTTCTTGGAAAACTGGTGTCAACTCTGGCTTTAATTCCCAGCCAAAACGTCCTTTTATTTCTCTGGAATGATTCAGTAATTTACGGACCAAACTTTGACTTTTGCCGCAGCAATCAATAAGTTGTATCCTTGTCCTATAAATGGTACTAAGTCCACGAGTCAGCCTGACGAGTCACAAAATCCCTGAGGTCCTGAACTTCATGCGTAAATGACAATGATTTTCCAAAGTAAATCGGAACCTGCGTACACCCTTTTTGTTCGGTTTTAACCCGTAACCCAATTTTGGCTCGGCTATCCTTAATGACCGTCTTTTTAGATTTGTTCTTTTTTTTAATTCTGGAACCAGCCTCGGTCTTGATCCCCTGTAATCATAAAAATAACCGAGCATTAACTTATTGCCAAAACTAACGCCACCAATAAATAATAATATAATAATAATAATAATATAATATAATATAATAAAATAATAATAATAATACCCCCAACCTTGTTTAAATATTTATAATGAAGCTCGATTTTTGAAAAAAAATAGCACTCAATTCAGTTATCCAATACGGTACCTAAAAATAATATAAAGCCTAGCACACCTAAATATCCCCAAATATCGATAATAATAATCATTAACATAACGAAAATAGCAATAATGATAGCACCAAAAATACTAATAATAATAATAATTTCCTTTTTTAAATTATACTTTTCGTAATCAGTTAATTAAACCTGTGTGTGTGTGTGTGTCCTTTGTATCAATTTCCTATACCCTAAATTTCCTTATTGCACCTTCGTATGTGTTCACTAATCCACACACACACACCTATACCCACACACACACACACACACACACATACACATACACACACACACCACACACTACATATATATATATAATATATATATATATATATATAATATATATACATACATATATATATATATATATTTATATATATATATATATAATAGTATATATATCTATTATATATATCTTTACTTCCTAAAATATATATGAATTTACAATACCCTTTCCTATAGGCTACTTCACTTGCATGTATCTGTTATTTAACTGTTAAATTCCTATATACCGTGATTACCCTAAACATAATTCTCACTGTCCGTCTATCCAATAAATCCTAAATATGAACTTACAATACTTCTTAAATGATTTCAACTCAATTCCTGGGTATATGATTTCTAAAAGTTTACGCTTAATACTTTTAATATCATAGTTTTACAAAATCCTAAACTTATTTAAATTTCCTCGAATATGGTTTTCTCTGTCACTTTTTACTTTAACCGAATTGCACATTATTTTAATAAACTTTGTTGATACCTAAATTCTAACCTTTTACTAATACGTTAATTTTGTTTTATATTTAAATATACTTACCAACTTTGGGGCAAATACAATTCCTGGTTATAAATCCAATAAACTTTGGGGCAAATACGATTCCTGGTTATAAATCCAATAAGGACACTATTTTTCGTCAAAATACTCGTTTTGATTTCATACAGAATTCAACACTTGTAAACTTTTTCCTTAAAAGCGACTGCTTCACCTGAGTTGTAGAAATACAATGGTTTTTCCTGATCGGGAGCAATCGTCTGCTTCTCGTAATTGGGAGGTTTGTCAGATTCATGACACTACTCCCCCTTTCAAAATTGGGACTCCAATCATATAAAGAAGAAAGAAACACAAAAAAAAATTACAAACAACCAAAATAAACAAAGAGGGGCGGCCTCACCCTTCTATAAAATAATGCTTTAGTATGGTTGTAACGTGTTCTTGTGGCAACTGAAATTACAAGGTGACGCTAGTGGCGCTCTTCTCTGTAAGCTTCGAAAAGAGGCAATTTTTGAATGTTCGGGAGTCTTAGCACCTCTCGCCTCTAGCATTGTTATGCCTAAATAATAAAAAATATATAAAAGGAAACATAAAATTTCTATCCTAAAGCTACAAAATTCCTCCAAGTTTGCCTAACTAACTAACAATTAATTAGTAGAGAAAAAAAAAATGACAATTCTCTCTCTTTCTCTCCCTCTTTCTTTAATTCGAGAGAAAAAGAAAGAATTAAAAGAATATCGCAATTAAAAATTGACTGTTAAAAAGTAATTTGTAAAATTAGAGTATGGCGCGACCTGCGTCAGGAGTAAAGAAGAAGAAGATAAAGAATAATCATGATAATAAATTAAAAGAGAAGTAGGAAGAAAAAAATAATAACTTCCATATAAAAATCTGATTACTAAAAAAGCAACCTGTGAAATATACCATGTGTTTAATTAAACAATTATTCATTGAAGATGTCCATAAATATTCTAATGCAATTATTTTAATAAAGAAGAAAACCGATTTAATTCCTTTCAATATATTCCTAGTCTATGTTAGTTTCCTAACAAGACAAATAGTGCCCTTCAGAGTGACTTGAATAAACAACCTTTTTGATACTAATCTGCCAATTAATTGTGAAAAAATGCATATAAGTGAGAATTCCAATCAAGAAAGAAGAAACAACAAAAATAAATCACAGTGAGGCGAGAGTTTTGAAGAAGGTCAAAAATCTTAAGCCTAAAATGGAAGAAACCTTATATTGCACCTAAATGGAAAAACGGAGAGAGTACTTCAAATTTCTTTCCGATCCCCCCACTCATTCCGAACCTTTACTACAGCAAGTTAGGAAATGGTTGCCGAAGGGATATCTTTCTCCCAACGATAGAGCGAGCAACGATAAATATCCCCTAAAACTAAGGAGGTTTACATAACGACAAACTACCTCATCGCTTTTTCTCGGCATTGGCGTAAGCTTTGGAATAAGAAAAAGGAGAGGAAACAACAAGAATTGGGAAAATAATAAGAATGTGTATAAGCTGTAATTTTTTGAATTCTAAATAATAATAATAATAATAATAATAATAATAATATAATGAATATAAATAAATAATAATGACTTAAATGTTGAGCTTTAATTGTGTTTGTAGCGAATATAAAATGTAATAAAAGATCGAAATTCCACCAAAGCTGGCGATATTGTAAGACAACGACCAAACTTACCCGTTAAAGGAAATAATAATAAAAAGGCAAAAGAAAAAAAAGAGAAAAAGACGAAAAGAAAAAAACGTACAAACATTCGATTTGGTTAATCAAGTTAAAATAGTGTGTAACATTTTACAAATTAATGATTAAATGAATAACAATAAATTTAATTTACAAGATTTCACAGTTTGTACTGGTTGGATTAAGACTGGTACCTGGGGAGAAGTGGAGATGGTTGTCAAGCTTCTTATTTTTGTGCTAAAGTTGGTTTAACTGTGAAATTTCAGAAGTTGGTGATGTGAATCTGTCGGTAAATAATGCTTTTTTTTCAAATGTGTTTATTTTACAGAAAGAAAGACAGATCCTTATTTCAGTTGAACCATTTGTTAAGGTAATCGCATGCTGCTTTCAGAAAATCCGCCAATTGACAACTCGGAAGAAAGCTAAGGGGCAACTTCTGAAACTCGGCCCGTTTCTCAAGAACAAAGTGCAATTTTGTTTGAAACGAAGTTTTAAATTTTATTAGATAGGGATCCACAATTAATGGAAATTAATTAATTAATTTTAAGTGTAACTTTATATAAGAATAATTTTAACGCATATGACTAAATAAATTTTTTAGTTTTCTTTTACGGGAAATCTTACTATTATAATATTTTGTGAAGTCGTAATCGACTACAAATATTGTTAATAGTATGGGATTAAAAAAAAAAAAAAAAACGAAAAATAAAAAATTATGAATTTTTGGAAAATTGAAATAAATCAATGAGAGGGGGGTGGCCGCATGTTTAATCCACACGGCCCCCACTCTAGGGCCACCATTTTAAAAGGGGGTGGCCCATCCCTTCTATAATAATCATAGTACGTTATGGTTTGTTAACGGTTGTTGCTTGTCAACTGAAGTAAAGACGCTAGTGGCGCTCTCTTCCTCTGTAGCTCAAAAAGCGGCAATCTTTGAATGTATCGTGAGTGAAAAAAAGAGAGCGACCTTGAAGGGCAGGGAGTCTTAGCACTCTCTCGCCTCTAGGCAATTGTATGGCCTAATAATAAAATATCATAATAAAAAGAAAACATAAAATTTATAGTTCTGTGGAAATCAAACAATGCCCATTATTAGTATTTAATATGAATAGTATTTCAGTCTGTAACACAAAGTGCTAAATTGCGGGATAGAGGAGCCGGAATGCCAAATGAAGTTACATATTAATGTTGATTACTGTTAAATGTTACATTCCATTCGAAAAAAGAAAGGGAAAAAATAATAACCCGTTAAAAATTGATTGTTAAAAAAAGTAATTTGTAAAATTAGAGTATGGCGCGACCTGCGTCAGGAGTAAAGAAGAAGAATGTTGTGAGAGTCGTTTTAATTAAAATTAAAAGAGATAGGAAGATAATTAGAGAACTTCCATATAAAAATCTGATTACTAAAAAAGCAACCTGTGAAATATACACATGTGTTAATTAAATAATTATTCATTGAAGATGTTCATTAACATGTTTATTTCAATTACTTTTAATGCATAAAATATTGGGTTTTAATTTCTTTCAATTTCCTTTTATAATTAGTGTTCCTTAACAAAATGTGGTTTATATATATATATATATAATCTATATATAATGTATGGAACACATCAATATTCTAAATGCAGGAAGGATTTATATGACAGATATAAATATATTATATGACTATATATAAATATATATATATATAATAGATATATATATACTATCAGTGATATGTGAGTCTCAGAGTGTTGGACAACTTCCTGTTATTATGGTAAAAACCGATGATACGCAAAACCTATTTTGTTGCTGCTCGAAAGTTTTACGCAACGTACAACTCGCCTTTTTTTGAACCGATGTTTTTACTACCATTTTGGAAATTATTATATGTATATTACTCCTTTAAAACCATTATAAATTAAAACAGGTTAAAAGTTATATTTAACAAAAACTTGTGATATTGCACAACATATATTTTAAGTTTATTTTTGCCTTGGTTTATTTATTTTAAGACTGCGGAATCAAGAGTTTTTCTTTTGTAGGAATGGAGTAAGAAGGTTGTAAATTTACATTGGAAATACGTCCCGGGGGTAGTCAAAGTAGGAAAATACTTGTAATCCCAATCAAAAATATTTGAAAGATTTTATTTTACTAACCTTGCCATAACACTGTTTGTTTTCATTCTCTCGATTTTAAGGGGACGCTGCTTAAGGAAATTACCTTCATTTTTAGTCTTCAGAAGCTCAAATGGTATGTTATATTGTGAACTTGAATCGGAGAGAACTAATAATTTATTCGTTGGAACTAAAAGAAACTTTTTACTCACGAAGTAAATCTAAGCGTCTTTCCGACTCCACCTCATCTCTGGAACTACTGCTAAATATTTTCAATCACTAAATTGATTCTTCCTCTTTCTCTCCTTTGCTTTTACGATTCCATTACTCTTTGATCCTATTTCAACTTAACTCAAACCTTTGGCTCTAATTTAACCTTAGATGATTCCATTCCTATTCCTCTTTTTCTACCACTCCAACATTATGAGTAACATTGTAATCTCTTCCAAAGATTATATTTATGCTTTCTCTGAGCTTAACACTGTGCAGGTTTACGGTTCTGATAGTTTTCCTCCTGTTGTTCACAACCGTGTGCTTTCGACCTTGCACCCTGCCTTGGTAAACTATCCCTTCTCTGCTTTTCAACTCCATCATTTCCTTCCTTCTGGAAATTTGGGCACATTTAGCCTGTGCCGAATAAAGCGAACATCTCTCAATCCTCCAACTATCGTTCTATTGCTTTAACCTCAGTTTTTTATAAAGTTTTCAATTTATCCTTAAAACATCGTGTTTCTAAAATTAGGTCATTTTATTAGTTTGTGCTTAATTTTATTTCTTAAATCATTTGGTGTTCCCCCCTCCCCTTGTTTTTTTTCTATATCAGAGTGTTGTGGGAGCTGGTGACCGCATCTCATCGCCTTAAAAAGTAGTCGATTTTTGTGGTGTCTCAAGACCTGTTGTTTTCCCTTTTCTCCTACCCCTTTTCTACTTTTCATTCAGTTCATGTCGCCTAATTTATTGAAATCGCACTGCAGCAAGAACAGATATTCCAAACCCTGAGTGTTGTTCATCATCATGGTGTTCTTTCACGTTAAAAAAAACAAGGATTAAGTGTTGTTGAATTGCTGTTGTTTGTTTTTCCTCTGGGATAGATGTAAATGTATTCGAAAATTGCCGCCAAAGCACTGTAAATAATAAAAGCTTTTTGAAAAGGAATATATATCTACTATGCATTTATGTTAAGAATATTGCAAAGCCCATAAATTAGAAAATAACTGCCTTAAATAAACTTTATAAAATTGATGACGATGGCATTGATAAAAGATAACTTCAAAAGAAATAATAACTATTAAATACGTATAAAAAAAATCACATCTGGTGTAAAATATATTTCCGAAGGAAGACCCATTTTTAACCGTATTTATTTTTAGGAATGGTGTTTGTACTACTGGTTTTTGAATAAATAATATTGGACTGCAAATTTTTAAATCCATTCTCTTATTAAGAACAGGTTTGGGATTATTGAATTTTGGTTTCGAAATGAGTAAATTTGTCACAATACGTCGACATAAATGAACTAGTGACAATTCTCGGAATTCGTTTTATTATTATATAGGGGTATTTTATTGAAATGTTCAGGTTTTCTTGCCCTTCCCACGATTTTCTCTGGAGTTTGTTGGATCTTATTATGAACTCTGTTGTCGAGTATGTGTTAGTAGGTGGTAAGTAGTTTATAGTGGGGGTACTATGGTATTCTGGTGTATTGGTTTTGGGTAGGTGTGTTTGTTACTTGCCCATTTATAACTTTGTAAAAATTTTAATTTATTTCGTATATGGCTAATGTGATTGTGCATCGAGCAACAATTTAGCATAAACCCCCCCCCTCGCAATGAAATAATAGTAAAATCCCGGTCCTGTTGAGACACTCGTATCATTAATTAAATAATTAAGTTATTAAAAAAAGAAGAATCAGAATAGATCTCACTCAAGATACTCTTCCAGAACTCCTCCAAACTTTCAAAACTATTCACGGGCAAGAGAGGTAAATTTAAGGAAGGCCGCGACTCTTTGAATCTCTATCGCAAGTTTTCCAAAGAATGTCGGGGCAAGGGAGGTAAAGCGAGTGGGAACAGTGCCGTAACACTAAAAGACTTACGAAGAAAGAGTATCCAACAACAGAATGGACTTTTGTTACTTCTTTACTTCATGTTGAATTAAAGAACAGATTCAATTTTTCAAATATGTATTTCTCTAATTACCCACGATCCGATCTTATAGTATGGGTGCTTGCTCACAAAAGAAGCACCAATTTACACTGTCCTATCCCTATATATATATATATATAATATATATTTATAATATACTAAATTATTATATATATATATATATAGATATACATACGATAAATAGTAATATAGTTACCCTAAATACAATTTAAAATGTGTGGTGTGTGTATTTTTTTAAATATAAGTAAAGCGTTTAATTTTTTGTTCAAACAAATTAAAAATAAATAAAATTTAGTTTTAATTAATTTTTTTTATCTATAAAAATGGTTTCTAAATTTTTTTCCTTATATTTTTTTCTTAAAATGAAATTTTTAATTAATATATATATTATATATATATATATATATATCATATAGTATACTATAATTATATAGTTAATTATATATTATATAATATTACTAATATATATATTATATTATATATATTATTATATATATATATATATATATAATATATATATATATATATATATATATATATGGGATTAAATTTGATACGTGCTTCATTCCTGCCTTTTGTTAGCATTCTTACACGTTTTCTTTGTATTATATTTTTTGTACAATGGTTTTGAGCTGGTCATAGTCTTTTCTATGCTTTTGTGTTTTCGCGCCAAGGATAGTCGCCTACGCGTAAAGTGCTCTAAAATGTGGTTCCAGTTAGGTTGCCTATAATTTGTCAATAGGATTTTTTTTCACTTCAAATCTTTAGGTTAAATAAATTACTATGATTAGCTTGCGTGAACAAAGTCGTTAAAAAATGTTCGTTAATTGATTGAATTTAAGGAATTTTAGATAACTAATAAGAAAGGTATCAGTAGCCGTGTTGAACTAGAGAGGAAGATACTCTCTTAAATCAAATGAGATAGCTTGTTGACATAAAGGAATTTCAAAAAGAGGACGTTTAGTTAACGTTATCCATAGGGAACTGAGATTCGTAAAGACTACTGAGAGAACAACAGCACACAAACTCGTCTATCTAGTTGACAGATGATTATAATTATATTTCACTGAAGCTTCGACCATACAGATCTTTTTAAATTTGGTAGAGAAGTAGACAGATTAAGTAGGGGTACTAGACGGGGAATATACTTACTTTATTATAGTATATAGTTGTTGGTTGCATCGGCTTCTAAAAGATGATATAATTATAGTTTCCATGAGCTGACAGGCAAGCATCGGCGGTTGTATACTAACACAGTCAGATTCGTCAGAGACTTCCATCTTGACGGACTCTTAGTAATTTAAACCAGATTGACGATACTAGTAAATAAAATCCAACCATTAGAACTTCTGTTACACGATCTGCTAGGAACTTGAGATCTAAGTGAGAATAATTACTCTTTAATGTGATGGTCTGATGGAAAATTAAAAGGAATATGTTGATGCTCACTTATTCCTGTGATCGTGGTACTCTCTCCACATATAAAAAATCTGAAGATTACTCTTTACGGCCGCACCACATTCTAACTCAAGTCAAGGTTCTAACGTTTAAGGGGAGTACACCTAACCATCTTCACATAAAGATCTCTCTCATTTTTGGCAAGTAGAGAAAATAGAAAGATTATTCGGGTCATATGTCTTCCTGTTTTAGTTGATGGAATTAAAAAGAAAGATGAAATAAAATATCCAGTGGAACTGGGTTTGCTTTAAATAAACTCAGATGTTTTCGGAGGATTGATCTTTCTCATCAGCCCTTCTCTAAGAATTATGTCGGTAGCCTTACTCTTTAATGTTGGAATTAAGTAATGGATTTTACCTAACCATTTTTAAGATTCTTAATTGCAGGAAATTTGAAGGGATTATCACTATTACTTCACATTGTTATTAAGTTAGTTTGACGGTAAGTCAAATAAGATTATTAGATTTAAGATAAATATTGAATGATGATCATAGGTATATCAGTATAAATATAAACAAATTAAATAGAAGACACTAGTTACAGCACCTAATCTTGTCTACAAGTCAGGTATCGGGACATAGCGAATTACATGACCAACATCAGGAAGTCTTACAATATTGGATGGGTTAGAAAGATTTATATTTTATATGTAATTGTTGGTATTACTGGATGGAAATAAAAAAGAAAGTAAAATACACTCCAGGAACTGGATTTGTATATAAAACTATGATTATTCGATGAAGAGGAACTAACTTTCATCTCACTTTCACCTTTTTTAAAATCTGACAGTAAGGAACCTTAAGTAATACATCCAGAACTTCATTAATCTTTCAATTGCAGTAAGAACCTTGAAGGAGATTACTGTTCACAACCGTAGTATGTTGACATGGATAAATTATCAAAATTAGAAAGATTAAATAAATTCTTATATTGTGAGCTAGTTTCACATTAATCAGAACATTTTTTAAAGATCTATTTTGCAACCACTACTCAAAAGTCAGGTTCTATACCGTATGAAACATTCCTAACCAATGGAAGAATCTTCACTTGTGGAATAGATAGAAATTAATTTAACATTATGTATTGTCCGTATGATGGAAGGATATAAGAATTAGTTAAATATAATTTCGGGCTATAAGAGGAACACGGGTTTGTATAATAACTATGATTTCGTAAGAGTACTCTTCCTCACTCCGTATTTATTATTAATATCTGACCACCATATTTTTATAGATATGGGAATAAGATAATATTTAAACACAATCCATTAAAATCAACTCAGTAAAGGTCCAGGAAACTGAGGGAAGAATAACTATTTAATATTAGTTATAATATGATTGTAATGCGATCAAACAAAGAAGTTAAGCGGTACGTCGGCATGGATCTAGCAGATTCGTAATATTTAATCAAATAGATGATTAGATACTTTCAAAACAGTTAGAATCAAAGTACTTAAGTCAGAAGTACGCAATAAGGTATCTTGGAAAAGGCGAAACTTAATAATTTTCACTCCAGCAATATATACTTTAATTTCATCGATTTCCAACTTTTTCTACTTACTCTCCTCTCTTCCACACTTCTTTTCAATTATACCTTACAAACAGAAAGCTGATAGGTTCAGACGTTCAGATGCAAAAGAGCTGATGTTCATTGAATAATTACTGTATAGAAGCGAGGAGATTACATTATCTCACTCTTTAATTTTAGACTTGACTTATAAGTGATTATGGTGAAATCAATAACGGGGCAGACAAGTCATTAGAATAATGCACAGGGCAGAGGATAATAGTGTTTGATATAGACTAAGAGGAGAATCCATATAATCAAAGAAGCCGCCCAAGAATATGAACCATTTAACTGTAGCGCAATTCGAGAATGTGGGAATGCCTTAAATATGAATCGGCTTTGTGATTGACAAGCACCTCAAGATTCACATCCTTTTCTCTAACAACATTTTGAATACACCCAATATTATAATTAAATCTGGTGCGGAAAGATTGGAGAAACAAGAAACCAGTAAACTCAAAACAACTGTATAAACCCAAAGACAAAGACAATTGTAACAGGTTATCTTAGTTGCCCAAACTGATCATTAACAGGGGCACTTTGTGTTCCAAAGTGGAAATTAACATTTACACAAAGAAATACGCAAGGCATTAGCCCATATAATTTTCGAAAATTTCCCTCAATCACACCCCTAATGTATGATGGAGACATTACATACAACTCTTGTTATGCGAGCAGGTAACTCTTCTATACCACTTCATTCTGTTTCTCAAGGAATGCGATATAAAGGTATAAGTCTAAGTACTTACGTAATGGAATAAAACTAAAAATTGCCGATTATTAAACGGGGCATAGCGATATTATCATAAAAATTAGTTGCCTAATTACAAGTATTTAGTAAGGGGACATAGGACGACTACACACAATGAAATACTATACTATTAATTAAACAATACTTTTAATATATTTTATTAATACATTAAATTTTTTCGTTATATATTATTTTCATAATTATATATATATAAATATTAATAATTAATAAGTATAAAAAGCGCGATTTTATTAATATTATTGCCGTTATTTTAAATATTATATTATTAATAATGGCGGTAATAGGGGATAAGGTATGAAAGAGGGGGAGAAGGGGGGAGAGATACAACAATGTGATAAAAAATATGATTATAGGGAAAGCTAATATTTAAATGTTTAATTTCAATATATAGGTTGTATACCCCCTCCCCGTCACAGTGGTAAGGGTAGGTTGCTAGCGCTCGAGAATAGGATTACAGTCTTCGATCCAGAACCTATAACCATGACAAAATTTGCAAAGAACATATATTTTTGAAGGAAAGAGAGCGATTGGATAGTAGGGTGGCAGGAGTAGGCAACACAACATTGGGGGAAAAGAAGAATTTTGGCGGGGAAAATAATTTGGTATAGGTAGCAAAGGATCACTATAAGTAAAAGGCTATGAGTGTTATTGGAGTGGAATAAGGAGAGGAGAGGTTGGGGCCAATTGCGTCAAAAAGGGATGGATAATTAAAGAGCATTATTAATTTCGTCGAGTCTTCCAATTGTAATCATTATTCTCGTAAAAGGTAGACATGAGACTAAAATTGTTGTTCATATATTTATAAAATTATACGGTCTTTTTAAATATTGTTTGTTAAATAAAAAAAGAGTGAAAAGATGAAACAAAAAGCAAATGCATTGTAATGACAAGAATGTGAAGCTAAAAAAGAGAGATGTTAAAGAAGATATATGAGAATATTGTGTGTCATCAAATTTAAAATTCTGTTGGATATGCAATTTTAAAATTCAGTCAAAACACACACAATGTTCTAAAAATAAGAACTTATTTGTAACAAATACAATTTAACTTATAAATAGATATTGAAACCTAAGAAATAAAATAGGTTTTGGAATTATTTTAATGAGTTAATAAACAAACATGTTTTAAGATGAGCAAAGTCAACGTGTTTAAAGCTAAAGAGTTTTTACTTCAACACAAACTTTGCAATACAATATTAATTGAAGTAAATGATAATATAAAAAATAAAGTGTAAATATTACTAATAACAAGAAACCTTAAAGTATTCACAACACATCTACTATATCCGGTTGTGACGAGTACTGCATTCGAAAAAGCCATTAATATGTAGTTCAATTAAAAGAATAATAAGACGAAGGGCATAATATTAAGTGGGTGTGTAAGCAGCTCTTATACTAGAAGAATCAAAAATAAACTGCATAGTACCGGAGGTATAGCATGGACTCGTCATTAATTTCGTTAAAAAGATGGGATCCATAGCAATCGCGTGATTAAGTTGATGATATGGGGAGTCGTCGCGGGGGGGAGCGAGTCCTCTTGTTCGGAGGCAAATAAAGAAAATCGTGGATTTGAGTCTCAGTAAAGGAACTTTGAGAGGAAGGAATTGTTGGTAAGTTTGCAAGAAGATCATAATAGAAAATATGGGTGTAGGGTGTGGTTTGGATCTTAATTACTGAGAGAGCCCATTAGTGTAGTCATTTGGATATAGCTTATTATGTAAGATGAGATCTACCAGGTAGGATGAAGAAATCCGTTGTCCAGTGTTATATAATTGCTAACAGAGTGTGGTTGTGCGATACGGAACGTGTTTCTTCAGAGCGTGCTGTTATGTCTATTATTCGAGCACTTTCTGTATCCACAGTATCTACGGGTACATTAATATTCTTACAACGTTCACCCTACTCAGAAAGGGTGATGTCTATTGGTTCGGAATAGACTGGAAGAAAAATATATTGCTTTGATAAGATTAGTATGAATAAAAAATAATACTGAAATATTTACTTATTATATTAGTATAGATAATAATAAGTAACGATATATAAGACTAATAATAATAATATATTATAGTATCAATAGACAATAAATGAGATATTATCTCTATATATGCAATGCTAATGAAATTTAATGTCAAAAAATAACACGTCTCCTATTATGAGTTACTAATATAGAACTAACTTTGGTAAAGAATATTTTAAATAAATATAACTATGCGGATATATAAGAACATTGTATAAAAATAATGTACCAAATAGATGGCAAAGTTATATATAGTTTATTAGAAAAATGTGCAGAGTTAAAGGAGTATATCTACTATCCAGATTATTCCATGTCGTTAAAGTAAGTAAATAAGAAAAATTACAGCAATTATGTAAACTGCCCTCAGGGCATCTCTGCCGTCCCTCCAAAGCCTAATTTACAATAAATGTTACATACTGGAAAAAAAATCAATGTAAATGGCGTGTTATGAATAAAATATAAAAATAATATTTGATAATTGATTAAAATCTATAATTGATAAATGAAATTATTAATTTCTTACACATAGAGAAATAGATAATATTTTAATATTAACTTATTTAAATAGAAACTTAGGCGTGAGATTAAAATAAAGAGGCACAAAATTATATTTCACAACGAAATGTTGTTCAAAGTTAACTAAATTTTACTCGTTGTCACTTATAATCGGGAGAGAATCAGGAAAAAACATTGGAAAAGAAAAAATAGGGCTTTTTTTACTATATCTTATGCGGCAGCTGGAAGCGATCCTTACTTTTATAATTATTACTTAACAAAAAAAAATACCAATATTGTTAGCCAATATACGGAGTATTAAATATAAAACCAAGATGGTATTAGATTAAACTACACAAAAACATTATGGTATCGAAGTAATAAACATTAGTACATTGACAATAATCAATTAGTTGTAATGCCATAGCCCTACAAGAAATATATTTCTGATTGAAATCCGAATCGAATATATAAGAATTACGACCAAAGAGTGAAGCGTGACTGGTGACTGAGACATAATGGTAGTCACAGATGTTTATCATATAATTCACCGAAAATATAACTGAAAATCAAGTTAATAAGGGTAATTTAATGATCTTTTACGCCGAGAATGATGGTCACACATAAAATAATCTTCCGCAGTTAAGAAGTTGGTTTAAAAAGTTGGAATCATTATTCAAGATATTTTGGTACAAATGTGTACCTGACACATATTATTATAAGGTTATATATCATGTTTGTATTCATATAAATTCAATTGCGATCCAACTCAAGTCACTAATGAAATGTACTTTCAACAACTGCTGGTCATGTACGCATATTGTATACGGAGAGATTAACGCTAAAATGTAATGAACAATAAAGGTTAATGGAGAAAAGGGAAAAGCTGCGAAAAAAGAGTGTGATAGGGTACTACGCTCGGTAAAAAAAAGTTTCATGTTCGTACATGAATCCAATCGAAGAGGAGGTATAACTACCGTCGATGCCAGATTAGCAGTACTCTGACTAAATTACATTTCATAAACCTGTTGACCCAGCTATAAAACTAGTGTGGGAACTTTGTTACGTTAACAGGCCTGAAGGTATTCCAAACGGCAAGTAACTAGGAATCTTAGAACGGATTTCTATTTAAAGTTTCATCAACTTAGGTACAGTAAGGTGGATGTTTGAAAAGAGGAATGGGCCAAAAGCAGTCATAGTGATTCTCTCTAAAGTATGTGGTATGCTCAATTATTATGGAGGAATACGCTGAAGGAGGTGACAAAGAATAACGATTTATATATAAACTTCTTTAGTGTAGTCAGAAAATTGGAATTCTTGGATATTGATTAAGTTTAATTTGACTTATAAAGAACTAACTCTCAAAAAATTTCAAAGAACTGTGTGCGCGTGCGCGTGTATGTCGATTGTTAGAAACTAACCGCCATCCACATGAAATCTACTTGCACAACACAACCTCTTTTTTTATTTTTTTGAATGTTACATCGTCCCGCCCAGCAATAGCTTACTCGCTCAAGAAAGTAAAAAAATACTTCCCTTACGGTAATTGTGCTACTCAGTCCGAAAGAGAAGTAGAAGAATCACTAGATCAAACTCCTTAGCTATGAGACTCGTTAAACTTGCTATATAAAGGAAATGTATAGGTGCTTAGGATTTCTAAAAGGCAACCGTATAAAAAATACCTACTATACGTATGTCGTTTTTGTAATCTAATTGTGATCCTTCAGAAAGGACAATAACAAACTAGTAAAAGATCAATGGAGAGTTATAGTGAATGAAAATTTAAAACACTATCGGTACGAAACTCTTTCCTATTAATATAGTAAAGATAGTGGTCGTTGTTAGGGTTAGGTGGAAGTGTCCAGTCGTCAAAATTAGATAAAAGAGTATATCGAAATGCAACAAAGTCTTGTAGAGTATAGAAGAAAAAAAGCGTATTATTCATGATGTAACCAAAGAACAGTATCATCAGCATCAGTACGAGAATGATGGGTTAATATATAGTTCATTCTTTTATTCACAAATAAGAAAAAGTAATGCAGATTGCTTAGAAAATATTTAATTAAAATGTATTATGGGTGAACGTTACTCAAAATAGATTAGGAGTTGAGTCCCACTGCGGACTGGCAACCCTTACATAGACTCTCTAGAGGGGTTTTAAACCACAGTCTCTTTGGTATAATATGCTGTCCAACGTGGAGTGCTTTTTTATTTAACGACAAAATCGCTTGATAATGGTAGGATGAATTTTTATCAAACAAAGCAGTGATAGAGAAAACGGACAAGGTTTCTTAAAATGAAGGCGAAAGAATATTGTAATAGATACGCAAATCGAGAAACATTCATGATCTAATTTACGATAGTAACATATAGATTGGTTTATGACTTCAAAGCTGATAAAGGAGCAATTGGTGGATCAGAAATAGCTTGGGGATTACAAGAGAGAGAATAAAGATATCGAATACGGTCTTGGAAAGTTACGAGCTTGCTGTCAGAAACTGTGTCATAAATCATTTGGAGTTCATTGTTACCCAAAGGATTTCATCGTAGGGTCAAACTGTAGAAAGGGTTAGAAGAAGAAAAAATTACCATTGAGTAATTACGAACTAGTCAGGCTAGTACTGAAAACATTTAGCAACTTCGGTGTGACCACCGGTCCGGTTTAACAAACAACAATATGTAGAGGTTTACTTCGTAAAAGGAGCAGAAGAACACTTGAAGATGCATAACACTTTCAGCAAAAACAGTCGGATATATAGAAAGAACTAAACAGTTACATGGAGATTAGGTTCAGAGCAAATTTCGAGTACCACGGAGAATACAAAGACTGCAACACCTTCTTGCCAGAGAGAAAGACAGAAATCACTTGCAATCACTATCTAAGTAATTACTATTCCTAAAAGTACTTTAAAATAAAAGCGATAAAATTAATATACACCGTTGCTAATACACTTGATATTCAATAAGATTACAATACAATATAAATAAAATAACATGTAAAGCAGTGGCTACCATGCACATTACTGCAGAAATACATCGAAAGTTCTATACAGCTGAATACACGGCAGGATCAAATAAATGGCTTTCAAGATCACACCTCCAGGTCTTAATTGATGACGCAGGAAGTGTTTTAACCATGAGATGATCAACAACCAAATCACAGATTGATAACATATGAATTGGAATCATTTGGCTAACTAAACAAGTTCTATGTATCATTCCATTTGATCAAATCAGACGTATGAACGGAAAAAACAATAGTATTTAGTGAGCATGTTGAACCGAGGTGCGCCATTTGAATATGGAGATAGCTTAAGGGGGAAGATTCGAATGCAAAGTAGGCAACATAGCAGATATCCTAAATATAGACAAACTATGTACGTTATGTCTATATCATTACAGCCAGTGATACAATACAAATCATTGCCATTGCCTAGAGAACGAACATAACCTTATTTTGTTCTGATCCTCGTGTTTTTTGTGATCAAATACCGAGAAGAACACGGATTCAATCAAAAATGGGGGCAGATACAGCCCCGACAACACAGACAGATCGAGATTGTTTTTTTTTAATATACATCCAAAGAAAATTTTTTAGACCGTGATATAACGATCAACAGCTAAAATCACAGTGATGTAACACACCATTAAATGCCCATGATTTTCCTCTACCTGGTCATTGGGAGTGTCTCCCATAAATAAAGGATTTCGTTTAGAACTCTCAGAATTCAACTACTCATAATCAAGTAACTCAAAAAAAATATTAAGATAAATCTAACAAAGAAACAACGAGACAAGCCCTTGCAACAATAACACAAAATAATACATAATCCGTGAACGAATAGCAATTACTTAATTGTTTCACTCATACAATAAGGCTATAAGCTACACAACTATTCTAAACCTATCTAAATCTAATGTCGCACAAATTTAATTTTAATAATAACAATAGATTTAGGACCTTCTATGGTTGTGCCCAAGTATAATTTACAAATTAAATATAGTATAATATATATATATATATATGATATATAATATTAAATATAATATATAATACTATATATAATAAATATATATTATAATATAATATATATTATATAATATAATAATAAAAAATATATATATAATAATATACCTTAACAACTCTCGACCACTCCCTCCTTACCCTCGAATAATTGTTGGCACCCTACCAGCACGCAGGGCCCATAGATTTTAGAAAAAGAAGTTTGAATTTGTGTTTGATGCTTCAAGTCACGGCAAGTCAGTAGAAATGCCCTGTTCAGCATTAGTCCAGGAAAATTTCTTTGGCAGTGGGGGAGGTCCTTAGTGGATGATCCTAAATTCGCATTCTTTGAAAGAGAAGCCCCAGTTGTAGGACTACAGCATATTTCTACAACCAATTTTTCTATTAGAATATAGTGATGTTGAAGTATTGTTATTTTTGGCGATATCAGACGTTCGTAAAGAGTTATTTGGTTAATGGTTAATAGGAATCTGGGGTGGGTGGGGTGAGGTTGGCAGCGGTTTGTAATTAGAATACATAGCTAGGGGAGGGGGGGTTGTAATTGTATTGTGGAGTGTGGAAGTGAACCATTAGTAATGGGTCAGAGGTGGCTTTTAAAGGGAGAAAATTGTCAGTAGCATGATGATGGCTGGGGACCACAAATAACTTAGAGCTATTTATTTGGTCAAGGTTTCTCTAACTTTCTTCAATATAGGATGTTAATCCAATCACTTCCTCTCTGAGTTGAAAACGATTAAGTGAGCTAAGATGATGATTTTATATTGAATAGTTTGATCCAGCTATGTGTCCAGTGTATTTAGTTTATATGAACGGGTAGGCTCTTGAATGATTGTGATGTGGGGGAAGTTCATTATGTCAAAAGAAGTAAACTAAGAGAATGGTTCGTTTTGAAAAGTCAATGTTTTGATTAGAAAATGGTTTTGTGTACCGATACTTTGTGGTGGTGGGGTTGAATGTGGAAGTGTGGATTTGGCCTTGTTGTATTGTTGGTGACTGTAAGGTTGATTAGATGGGTTACCTCGTTAGGTAGACTTTTGACACTGGTGGTAAGCTTTTGTCTGTAAGGAAGTTCTTATTAACGAAGTCAGTTTCTAGTGAAGTTGGTGACTAATAATTCGGTGTATTATGGATGATTTTTTAATATTTTTAGAATTATTTTATGATGTGTTGTTTGCTTGGTTTGAGAGAGAAAATCAAGCTATTTGGAAAGGATGAAATCTAGTTCTACAAGTCTTTAAGAAGCTGTCACTCTCTTCGCTGTAGGTGATATATAGTTGTTAAAAGATGTGTATAATCTATGTTGAACTTGAGTAGTATGGCAGGATGTGAGTCTGAGAAGAGAAGAAAATTGACAGTGTGGACCAATTTGGGAGTGCAGATGTCAGGTAGTGAGGGTCTGGTTATTTTGTAAAAGTCGTCGGGTAAGTTGTTTTCTGTTGTAGGGGATAATGAGAGTATGCAACTTGTCTATGAGTGTGTCACGTCTTAGCATCGAGTGTAAGCCATCCTGTGGGTGTCAATGATCGCAGCTAATATTAACCATTAAGTGTGCTAAGAAACGATAGTCAGGAAAGTAACTTGCGGGGCAAGTGTTAGATTAGAAGACTTATAATATTACTAAATTAATTCTGCTTTACGCTACAGTTTAATTCAATGATTTTTTAAGTGGCAATTTGGGCGATGCGAGAAGGAGCGGTTTGTGTGTATGTGGTGTTGTGCTGTAACTGTTGGTGGCATGTCATGTCTAGGTTAAAGGAATGAGATGAACAGTATAGTGTTGGGGAGGTGCTCCTGTGAATAAGTATGTCATCGTTGTTTCTTGATTAGGGTGTGGCGTAAATTTCTTAGTATTTATACTGATATCAAGTTGAAGTGAGATTTTGTCAGCTGATGGGGATTGAAGATACAGTCGTGTGGAGTCTCTGTATAGTGGTAAGACATGTTGGATACGTGATACGTAGTAGTAGTTCAATAGTAAAGTAGGGCATGCAACACGTTTGGAAACTCAAAGCAGTTTGAAGAACATAGTGTGACCCAAAAAATATTAAGTCATAAGATGCGAGGGTACGGATCCGGAGATCGGCACTGCCGAGGAGAGTGCGTGTGCAAGTTTGAAAGCGACGGTGTCTGCTCAGTGCGGGTAACATGATCGTCAAACATCGGGTAAGGAACCGGTTTTTGCATGATAGTATATATTTCTAGTCCATGAAACAGACCACATTTATTATTATATAAACTGCGTCACAATTTTAGTATAAGTACTATATATATATAAATAATTATTAAAATATATATAATATATAAATATTATATATCAATAATAACTCCTGGTTAAACTGTGCACAAATGCCATTCTCTAAGGGGTACAACGGGGGGGGGACTACAGAAAATCGAACTTAAGCCACCCCTACCACTGTTGCACAGTGTTTCATTAGCCGAGTTTAAGCTGCCGCCAGGAAGAATTTAAAATCAAACTGCTAATGCTTAGTTGAACAGCGGCCTCTGCATAAGTCGGCCGAGTCACCTCCTAGCCACGAGCGTTCATCTATATATATATAGATATATAAATATAAATAATAGAAAATTAAATGGCTAAGACATATAGAATACAAACAAACAAGCTCTATAATATATATTAAGAGAAAAAAAGAAACTTCGCAAATAACATAATCAACCTATATATTCCTCACCAAAAAATTATGAATAAAACTAAGCTTTAAATTTTTTTATTTTTTTTGGTGTTCGAAATACAATACTATTCTGATTTATAAATAGTATATAATAATTATATAAAATATATATATCAATATAATAAATATATAAATATGATAATAATATATATAATAATAATAACTTACTTTTAACGTCTTTCCATCAGAGGGGTAAGCACGGGACCACAGGGCAAACGGAACTTTAAAGGTGCGGCATCTCAAACCCAAGGCCACCAAACGTGAATCAAGTCTTAATTGCTGCCCAGTTAGATAAAACCCTGGCTGACGCGGAGGAATGATTGAACCTCAGCGTCCTCTCATATAGAGGCGGGACTCCAACTCTGCCTCATCGAGGTCTTTAATATAATTATATATATATATTAAATCATAACAAATAGTATAATATATAATAATAATAATATATATATATAAAATAACATAAATTTGCGAGTTCATATAAATATAATTTTCTTTTTTTTTTTTTAGGTCAAAACTTTGGTCTTATTATTGATAAAGCTGCGAAACAAAGATACTTTGGAGTAAAAAGATATATATAATATTGGGGGACTGTTCCCTCAATTGAGGTCAATCTGTACAGATTTATTATTGATGTTCAAAATGATCCTTTATCATTTGTGCATAAAAGTATGAAATGAAAAACTTGTGGATTTCAGTATGTAATGCTTATTTTTTAAATTGAGTAACGTGAACTTAAGAAAATAGTATATTAAAATATTGTTTTATGATTATATTAATTAACATATTGTTTTTCCACTCAGTCCAAAAAAATAAATTGTTGAGAACATTGACAGATAGTTTGGGCTTCATGAAAATGCATATGTTTGCACTGCATGCTTGAAAAAAAACATCATAAATATGGCCAACTTTTAAGTGAGGAGAAGGGAAGTGATTCATTTGATAAAGAATTAATAAGTGTTTCAGAAGAAAAAAAGTATTTGAGAATGAAGCAGCACATGTACATTAAGTGTGTTCTGAGCATGGAGTTACTCCAGTCAAATTTCGTAATTACATACTGAAATAATAAATTTTGTTGATTTGAGAATAAGTAAATAAATTTCCATATTTACAATTTTTTTTTTTTAAATTTTGTATGATTTAACTGTTTTGGAAATATGTAAACTAGATATCTCTTAAAATCTGTATCTATATAATTTTTCAGATGAAATCCATGAAAAAGTTCAAGCAAAGATATTCAGTAGTAATGCAGAAAAGGCATCTATCTCTTTGAACGCAAGTTGGAAGATGTATTTTAAACATCAATTGAAGAAGCAGGACTCTCAAAGTCAAAGAATGGATTGAAAGATGGAAAAGTATGCATTCATGGAATCAATCAGAGACATATTCTAATATATTTATACCTGAAATATATTTTTAACATTCAATATATTTTATAAAAAAAAATATTTTTGACATACATTATTTCCAAAATCAAATTTGCTGCATAACGAAATTACATAGTACATTAGCAGTATTCTCATTTCCCTAGGTATGAACCCTTGATGAGAAGTCTAAAAGAATTTAATGCTTCTACTTCATACAAACGCCACTTTTAAGTACTTACATTGTCTTCATATAATATAGAAAAACCTGAAACTTTCTTTGGAGCAACACAATATTTGGTTAACAAGGTCAGAAGATGGAAAAGAATGTTTGGTATTCTACCAGAAGTGCCAAACCACTGCAAAGGAAATCGAATAAATACAGAAATGGTAGAAATGGTCAAGAATTTCTATGAACATGATGAAATAAGTTATATTTAAGTCCAGGTAAGGCAGATAGTGTGTTATAAAATATAAAGATGTTGCCAAAGAACACATTCAAAAACGTCTAACACTAGAAAACCTTCCAGAAATTTATTTAAGATATAAGGAAACTGTTACAATGCCAGTAGAATTTTCATCTTTTGTTTGTTTGGGCAAAGTGGTATGTGATTGCTGGAAAAAAAAGGAACTAATAAAGTTTGTTTGCACATTCAACCAGAATCCCAAGCTAATGATGTTTGCAATTGGTGAAAAGGATTTAACTCAACATTCTAATTGATAAGGCAGTTTGTGACAAAAATAATCAGAAATATATGTTGTAGCAATGTAGTGTAGGTATAGTAGGTTTCACAGATTATTTAATTTCTCTAGATGTATTATCTGAACGTGATTATGTAGAATATTGTCAATGGGTAAGCACAAACAGAACGACGATAGAAGCATTCGTGAAACCTATTGACGAGTTCAAATAACATTGTAAATCTAACTCGCCGTTATTACATAGAAAAAGACTCAAAGTGCATATCCTGGTAGCTAGAAAGAAAATATACTTCCTTATGAAGCTATTGTAATTGTTGATTTTGCTGAGAATTATGAGAATTTGTTGTTCAAGATACTGCCCAAATATTTCATTGGACAAATGATTAGGTCACGTTGCATCCCATTTATTATATATTACTTTGAATGCTGATGTGAGCGTTGATCATCAGAAAAGATAGTGTGTTATCTATCAGTGGTTCTCATGAACATTCAACGACTGCAGTGTATACTTTCAAGAGAATTTTGTGAACATAATTTAGCAAATTTTTCAGCAAAAAAAAATTAATATTTGTGAGGTTGTAGCACAATATAAAAACGGATTTCCCAATTTTATTAACTTATGTTATCATGAGAATGATTTTAAAGTGACAGAATGGAATTTATTTGCAACTAGCCATCATCATCATCACATCATCACCCACCTTCTCACCAAGACTAGGGGTACGTGCCGTAGCATGCACTGACAGAAAAAGTAGTGAAGAATATGACGCATCGAAAAAGAAAGCCAGCCTTACCGGACCCTTTATTACTTTTAGTGAGAACTTGTCCAGGTCAGAAATCACCCCAAAGCTCACGGAGACGCGAACGGACCTCACTTATGGCATCTGGTCAATGTAGGGTCCCATCCCTAGCCCAGGTGACCCACAACATTACCCTCTCAAAAACCCCGAATCACTGAACTGACCTCTCTCACCTCTGCCACTCACATTCTCTCTCCCAGGCAATCCACGACTCAATCCACATAATTTCTTTGGTCGTTCCCCAAAGCCAGTCGATTGCCAGCACACTCACCACTATACATCCGCTAACCAACCAACTATCATCCACCTTTCCACATGACCGAAAACCATCTCGGCGTACTTTCATTTATTCTCGCATCTACCCCTTTCTTCACACCAACAAACTCTCTATATGGCTCATTCCTCACTTTTATGCAATTCATTCACAACCTAACATGCCCTAAGATTGTCCATCTGAAACACGATTGTACTTATATCTATACCTCTGATCTTTAGCTATACATTACACACAGGAGGGTAACAACAGTGCCCTCATGTAAACCTAGCGCACTCAAGACTTATTTTGTCCCTTTAACGTCCACCCAACGATTTTAATATGCACCAAAGCGCACTTCCTGTCCTACACATGACTTTCCTACTACGAGGCCTAGCCACCCGTTCCCTTTTCGATCAACTATACCTCTAAATATTTAATACTCAGACACTTGTTCCGTGAAGCCGTGGCCGCGCTATCTAACATAACTTGCACACCGAGGGACTATCCTCATCTCACAACAATCAGACCTTGCTTCTTATGTACGTTTACTTTCAAGACCCCACTCACTCTGCCAAATCTCTCTATCAACCTCTCAAATTCTCTTCAGATCACCACACCAAAAACCAAATCACCCGCATAAAATATAAGAGTACCCTCCACTCTCTCCTTTCTCCATATTCTAACACCATCCCGGCCACCTCACACATATTCTTTTCATAACCCCCCGCATAATATACAAAATTTGAATAACCAAGGGACATAACACATCCCTGCCCTGACTTCGCTATTAATATTAAACAAATCGCTTTTGACTCCATTTATTCTTACAAACAGTTCACTATCATACTACTTTTGATTCCATTCAGAAAGCCTACCACCAACACCACATATATCACTAACATCCTGCCATAGAGCTTTCCTATTAATCCTATGATACGCCTGTTGCAAATCCAAAAACCTATATGCAATTTATTTTTCATCCCTCCATTCTCAATCATTTGTTCAATGTAAAAGATTTGTTCATGCATCCCTCATACTACTTCTAAAACGGCACCATTTCTTCAACGAATCAGTCCTTTCAGTCACTCACGCATTCTTTCGACCAAAATACCAGATATATCTCCCCTACAACACTCAATAAACTAATTCCCTATAAATCGTACAGTTACCCTTACCCCCCATGCTCATTTACCTCTTTTTCCTCCTAACGTATGCATCTTTTAGTATTACCTTTACCTGCTTTTTTTATTCCAAGACAATCTTTCTTTTGAAACCTTCATTATTGGCTTTTTAGTACATTCAATCACACTTTCTTTTTTACTTTTAACCCACTTTCATCTCCTACTTCTTTCAAAGAAAGTTTATAGAAATATATATATATATTATACTAGATATATATATATAATAATTATATACTTTATATATATATATATATATAATATATATAGTATATATATATATATAATAGTTATATATATATATTATATATATATTAATTTTTCATACCTACAGGAAAGCTAACATTCTGAGCCTTAAGAAGATCATCTACATTTTCAAGTTTGTCTTTGGTCAGAGTAAGAAAAGTTGGTGTGAAAATTTTATCTGGAATACAGACAAAGTCATTATTATTATTATTATTATTATTATTATTATTATTATTATTATTATTATTATTATTATTATTATTATTATTATTATTATTATTATTATTATTATTATTGATAAATAGTTTAAAATAAATATTTTATTATTAAACTTTAGTGTAATGTATTCAATTTATTATATAGTAGTAGTAGTAGTAGTAGTAGTAGTAGTAGTAGTAGACATTAAATTTTTTGGCCGACTCCAAATCTGGCCCCATCATTTGAAAATACTTTGCTCAGACTATGGCTCCACAATCTTATAATTTTCTATCTCCTGCTCAGAGCCCCTTTATTATATGTATTAAAAAAGATAAAAAAATTTTACTTCCAAAAAAGAAATTTTGGTTCTGTCTCCACCCAAAAAAATTTATGAGTCTATTTATGGTTTATTTATTTATTTATTTATTTATGGCATAAGCTATATTGTTTTATCATAGTCTTCATGCCATGACCACCTACGCCCTTAAGAGATTACTGCCGCAAACTTTCAGTATCATCGGAATCGGAATCTGAGTCTGAGTTTTATTCGGGTCCGTAGCCAGAGTCTGAATTGGAGCTAATTCAGGAGATTTCACAATATGAATTCAAAATATTATACAAATTAATGCGAATAGAAAGGCATTAAGAAACAAAAACATTTGCATTGAGAATTTTCTACTATAAAACAAATCAACTGAATTAATGATTGTTTGTATTTAGGAAGTAATAATTGAGAGAATGTGAAACTCTCCAGAAGTTTTTATGGAACTGTTTCCAGCCTTAAACATAGACTCCACCAGAACAAATTGCACATTCTCATCTATCACTTTCCAGGAATGGCAAAAACCCAGGTAAAAAAAAATGAGGCTAGCAAGTTTTATTGGGCTTTTAGGAGTTTCCATAATTATATATTTTGAAATCCGCTAGAGGGTTTTATTGTTTTTTTGGGGGGTTTCCATGATTATACATTCTGAAATCAATTAAAACTTTGATATCAAAGAATTTATCTAAACTGTTTTTATGCATTAATTTTAATTCTTTAGAAAATTATTAGAATTTTACAACTAAGGGAGTCCTCAGTTTTACTGATCTAAGAATATAAATTAGGTAAGGTTAAACCTGTGGTCACAGAACTCTCTTGGGCATTACCCCAAAATATATAGCTATGTGCACAATGATATTACCCATAAACTTGAAAGTGAGGGAAAACAAATTAATTGCTTTTAAATTTATAGCATATGGTATACAATATACATATATTATTCTTAATTCCACAAAAATGAGAAAATATGAAGAACACTAAAACTCAAAACATTTCATTTCTCCATTTGTAATGCTAGTCATACAAGCTGAATAGTTTATTATACAGTTATACTTCATAAATCAACTTTAAAAATAAAGCACAAAGTTAACAAAGGAAAAATAAACTGCATGGAATATGGAAATAAGAAGACAAAATTAATAATCTTATTAGGAAACAAAAGAATTTCATTGAAACCATTTACACTTCAAGCTTTGAAGAAATGTTGCTTCAATTCTTGATTCATCAAAATTAAGGCTATTTGATGTCAGAGCAATCTGGATACTGTCTTATAAGAAATTCTCTTTTGCAAAGGTAAATTTTGCAAATGGCAATAGCATTTTTTTACTTCCTCATATGCAATTTTGAAAGGCCTCAGCTTTTGATATTCATAAAACTGATAGATCTGCAAAGCTATGAAATTTAATGCGTTGGAGAGTAATTAAAGAGATGCCTCTGCCAGTACTCCAAACCTTTGTAACATCGACAATTTCATGGTTTGTGGGATTCACACTACCCAACTGAAAGTATATGAATCCTATCCTGGAAAATAATCAGATAATAACTTTCTGAGTTTGATATGATGTCCTATAACTGGATCCTTGAAGTCACCAAAATAAAGATCTTCACAATCTTCCAAAAATAGAGTTAACCTTGGAATGGCAGCTATCTTGTTTCTGTTATACTTTGTGACCCCAATATTAACTAGCTAAAGATAAACCAGTGGTCACAGAACTCTATTCAAGGGCATTACCTCAAAATGTATAGCTATGTGTACAATGATATTACCCATAAACTTGAAAGTGAGGGAAAACAAACTGAAATTTTTTAACTGCCCAAAATGCCATTGGTATTTGAAATATTTTGATACCATATATTTTATATATAAACTATATGATTATATTATATATATATATATTAAGCTTTGCCCCACCCTGGAAAATTTTCTGCGGACGCCCATGTATAGTTCGGGCGTCTTCTCTGTTTATATATTTGACAAAATATTACTAAAAACTGAAATCTTTCAAGTTTTTAAAGCCTGTAAAAATGTAATATGATGAATAAGATAATAAACTTAAAAAGGGGGTTTGTGAGCTTTTTTTTATGTAACAATTTATTACTGTCCTGCAAGATCTGAGAACACTTAGACGATCTAAATATTTTGTCTAACTGAGAAAAAACCAGAGCTAAAATGTCGTTGATAATCACAGTAAATAAAGAAAAACAAAATAAATTTTAATTTAGCTACTTATTAGTCATTATATGATTATAAAAAGGAATTTTACTGTCCCATTTTAAATGAATAAATGCTTTCATATTTTTAATTCCATTAGATTGGTATAGGTTTTCATGTGTAATTATCTCTTAGGCCACTTACGAATCGTATCTTATTGGCGACAAGAAGTGCAAAATAATCATATCAGTGATAAATAGTAGGCTAACTTATATACGGTACTATATAATAGTGTATGGGCCTATTTATTAAATTCTATTACTAATCTGATTTTTTTTTTTTTTACTCAAAAGTACAA
>JABUQX010107577.1:0-2500 GCA_015478945.1 Trachelipus rathkii
AAAGAGAGAGATTGTAGGGGGTCCTTAATGCTCGCGTTGGATATTTTTTTTTTAAAAGTTTTTTCTTTTTTCATAATATTAAAAATGTTTTGAATTTACTTTTTTTTCTTCAATTATTTCTAATTCACTCTTCAATTAAATTTCGAATTTCCCGTAATACATTCCTACCATTCCTTGCTTTTTTATAATCTAATTATAGCTTTAAACATTCTTTTTTAAAAACGTTTAGGGAGTACTCAACTGGATTATTATTTTTTTTTTCTTTTTCTCTACGAATTTTATTATTAAAGATTACTTTTGAGATTTCTTTTCTTTTATATATATATATATATATATATATTAAGTATATATATATATATATATATTATATTTATATAATAATATATATATATATATATATATTATATATATATATATATAATATATATAGTATATTATATATATATATATTATATTAATGAAATATGATATATTATGAACTATCACTTATTTCATAATTTCCGTCTGAAGGGTGGAGTATGGGCCTATGTAAACATTAACACTCCTGTAACACGTGCTGCGTAAAATCTGCTGAATTCTCCACATTTCGATAGTTTTAATTTGTGGCTTAAATCTTTCTTCCTTCTACTACAATAATCTTGTGCTTCTGCCACTGTTCTCAGAACAGATTTTTACGCCTGTTTTTGAGTACCTTACTACCTCTTATAATACTGTTATATCTACTCATTCAAACACTGAGGCCCTCTAAATGGTTGGGGTCCTCTCATGTTGATTCAGGTGAGGAGGAGGCTGAGCAGTCAGCATTCTTAACGATCTTGAGCAACTAATTAAGGAACCTACACACATTTCGGATCGTCCCAATCAATTCTAACACACTTGACCTATGTTTCACCACTGTTCCTTCTCTATAAATACACCACCTTCTCTCCTATTGGTAAATCTGACCACAACCTTTTATCTCTTAAATTTAATGGTTTCTCTCAAATATTTCCATGCTGCCCTATTCTGGAACGTTAATCGGACCGATTTGGGAGTTTGCGTCGCTTCTACCCTAACTGTAATTGGAATGACTGCTCTGACTGAAGACGTTTCATTTTTGCCGATAAGGTAGAAGCTGTAATCGTTGATGGGCTGAGCAGGTTCATTCTTTCTTCGACTAAATCTTTCTCTCCTCAAAATCCATGGTTTGGTAGTGCTTGTTATCTCCTGCAGGCTAGAGAGAGAGCGTATCGGGAGTTGAAAAATTCTCGTTCTCCCATCACTCTCGCTAATTTTTATATCAGCTCGAAATCGTTGCAGGAATACTCTTCGAAGAGCAAAGCGGACTTTCATTAAACGAAAGTTCGCTGACCTTATTTCTCCTACTGATAAATCTTTCTGGCCTCTTGCCAAAAACATGTATAACAACTAATGTAAATCTGCCTTTCCTCCTCTTATTCGCTGATACAGTTCTGTTGCTAATACTCCAACTGAAAATGCCAATCTCTTTGGCCTCCTATTTTCCTCTAACTCAACCCTGAACGATTCTGGTATTTCTCTTCCCTCTCCTCTCAGGTGTCCAGTGCCTTTGTCTGAGATTACATTTGATCGGTTGCATGGGCTCCTGAAATCTATGAGCGTTAGTAAGGCGGGTGGCCCGGATGGCATTCCTCCTCCTCTATGCCTCAATACTAGCAGTTTCGACCAGTGTTGGAAGCGCTCATATGTTCAACCTATTCCGAAGTAAGATAGCCGCTCTGATCCTTCTAACTATCCCCCCGTAGCTCTCACCTGTATTCTATCAAAGATCTTTGAAACCCTTCTTAACTCTCATTTCTTAGATCATCTGGAATCTCATTCCCTTCTTTCCGATCTCCAGTACGGCTTTCGGCGCTCGAGGTCTACTGGTGATTTACTTTCCTATCTAATCGATTTACGGTTTTCCGCCCTTAGGAATTACGGGGAGACTTGTATGGTGGCGCTTGACATATCCAAATCATTTGACCGGGTATTTCACGCGCCACTACTCTCCAAGCTCACTTTCTTTGGGTTTCCTCCTCTTTGATTACTTATGTCTAGGTTTCTTATTTCTTTCAAACCCCTCAATTTCGGCTGTTGTTGATGGGGTGACTTCTTCTTTTTCTGTCAATAGTGGTGTTCTGTCTTATCTCCTACATTATTACTTTTAATTAATGATTTTCTCACCTGCATATCAAACTCTATCCAGTCATATACCGATGACACAACCGTTCATTCTTCATCTCATTTCAAATCTGCTCCCTCTTTTACTTATAGAATTGCCTCTCGTCTTAATCTTTCCGATTCTATTCTCGCTGATCTGGATAGAATTTCTGGGTGGTGTCGTCTCAACCTTGGGAAATTTAATTCTTTAAAAACTCAACTTCTACAAATCTCCCTCCCTAAGACACTTTTCTAACTTTCCTATCTCTTTCGACGGTTCTCTCGTCTCTCCTGTTGACAATGTAAACATCCGTGGCCTTAACATAAACAAAAAAGTGTT
>JABUQX010107577.1:5000-7500 GCA_015478945.1 Trachelipus rathkii
GTAATATTATATTTTTTTAACCTATATCTTGACACTCAAGTTGAAAAGGTCATTCTCGTAATATTCCATTCTTCATTGGTTTGAAAGTCATGAAGATTGCAGAAGGGGTGGGGTAGAAATAGGGTAAGAGGCATACGGTATATATTTATTTGTTTGTTTATTTATTTATTTATTTATTAATTTTTTTATTTTTTTATTATTTTTTTTTTATTTTTTATTTTTATTTTTTTTTTATTAACTTTTTTATTTTTTATTTATTTATTTATTTATTTATTAGTAAGTAATTAACAATATACAAGTTGATGAACCATATATATATACCGTATATATATATTTGAATATTCCAGCAGTTTACTTTTATCACTGTTTGTATATGTATATTATTGTAAATTTTTTTAACCGCAGTATTATAATAAACAATCAACAATAGTTTATTTTTATTTAATACATCAACACTTGGTTTAAACTTTCTACAAACAATTTATTTCACTTATAATTTACACTAAAACATTAAAATGTTAAAAGTTCTTATTTAATATCTAAAAATCGGAGAGTCGAGCTTTCGAGATCTTCCTTCCACCATGATCTCCTTTTCAAGACTGGAAATTTCGTTGTTTAAGATGTAATTATTTGAGTTGTCATTTCAGTTGGTTTAGCGCTTTTTTATAGTAGGATGATTGTTTCATGATCTCATTCTGTATTTGGTCTATTTGATGCTCTCCCGCAATGATATTATGATTTTTTTCTATTTTTGATCAAAGAAAGATTCCCATTATTTTTCTGCTGTTGGTGTTGTTAATATTGGTTATTTTTTTCATATTGTTAACGTTGATGAGATGGTTATTTTTTTGTCTGTGTTGTGTTAAAGGGGAATTTTGTTCATCTGTTAGGAGATCGTGTTTATGTTGACTTTTTCTTGTGGTGTAATTGATAGTTTGTCCTATATATATTGAATCACAGCTGTTGCAAGGTATATAATATATACATGGTGGATGTGGGTTTATTGGTTTTGGAGGTTTTAAAATTCTTTTTAGATTTTGATTATTGGATTTAACTAAAGTGATGTTCTTTGGAATAAGTTTCTTAATATTTTCTGTATTGATGTGTGGTATGGGTAATCTTGTTTCTGTTTTTTGTTGTATATTATTCGTAAAAAACTTTAATTTTGCTTTTTTGTGTGCTATGTGTATTTTTTCCATTGGATATTTCAATTTGGTGAAAATGGTTTTAATGTGTTGTAGCTCATTGTTTAAATATTGTGGGGAGCAAACTTTATAGGCTCGTAAAAATAGAGAGGATAGAGTGGCTATCTTGGTGTGGTATGTGTGTACGGAGTACCAATGTATGTAGTTAGGTTGAGAGGTTGGTTTTCTGTATACAGAGGTAGCTAATTTATGTGTGTGGTTTTTGTGTATTAAGGTATCTAAAAACGGCAGGGTATTGTTAGTAGGTAATTCTATGGTAAATTTAATCTGTGGGTTAATGCTGTTTATGTATGTATGTATTAAATTATGTTGTATGTTGTGAGGAATTGCTAGAAAAATGTCATCAACGTATCTTAGCCATATAGTGTTGTTGAGGAGTGGATGAGGAAGTATGTAATAGTGTTCTAGCAATTCCATGTATATATTGCTAAGTATGGGAGAGAGAGGGGAACCCATACTCAGACCTGTGTTCTGTTTATAATAGTGTTGTTCGTGTTGGAAGAAATTATGTTCTAAAGTTAGTGTGATTAAGGATTTAATAGTTTGAAACTACCCTTTCAAACTATTAAATCCTTAATCACACTAACTTTAGAACATAATTTCTTCCAACACGAACAACACTATTATAAACAGAACACAGGTCTGAGTATGGGTTCCCCTCTCTCTCCCATACTTAGCAATATATACATGGAATTGCTAGAACACTATTACATACTTCCTTATCCACTCCTCAACAACACTATATGGCTAAGATACGTTGATGACATTTTTCTAGCAATTCCTCACAACATACAACATAATTTAATACATACATACATAAACAGCATTAACCCACAGATTAAATTTACCATAGAATTACCTACTAACAATACCCTGCCGTTTTTAGATACCTTAATACACAAAAACCACACACATAAATTAGCTACCTCTGTATACAGAAAACCAACCTCTCAACCTAACTACATACATTGGTACTCCGTACACACATACCACACCAAGATAGCCACTCTATCCTCTCTATTTTTACGAGCCTATAAAGTTTGCTCCCCACAATATTTAAACAATGAGCTACAACACATTAAAACCATTTTCACCAAATTGAAATATCCAATGGAAAAAATACACATAGCACACAAAAAAGCAAAATTAAAGTTTTTTACGAATAATATACAACAAAAAACAGAAACAAGATTACCCATACCACACATCAATACAGAAAATATTAAGAAACTTATTCCAAAGAACATCACTTTAGTTAAATCCAATAATCAAAATCTAAAAAGAATTTTAAAACC
>JABUQX010107577.1:15000-22500 GCA_015478945.1 Trachelipus rathkii
ATTTTTTATTTTTATATGTTTTTTATCGTTATATTGGTGTGTTCGTGTGTTGTGTGTGTTAAGACTGGGAGAGGATAAGTGCGGCAGATTAACTATGATGTAAGGTGTATTTTAGAGGGGCGGGGTTAAGGGGGTATAATTTCGATCTTACTTATTTTGTGTGTGGTTGCTAGGATAAGGGGTGTGGGAGGGCAGAGGTGTATTCTGGTTTATTGTTGGTTATAAGGGCGGATCGAAAGAGAGAGTAGATAGTGGATTAGTAGAATAAATTGGAGGAGATAAAGCGAGTGTTATTCAGATTTGGGAGAGGTGTCCGGTGTTGAGGAGGTATTGTCGAGGATCGTGTGGATTGAGACCGGTGAGAGGGACGTTTGGATAAGTTTTTTTTTTGTGGATGTTGGGGTAAGCGTGGACAGAGGGAGTGATTAGATTTTAAAGGAGCGGTATGTGTTAAGAGGCTTAGTATAGGGTATGTGTGAGTAAGGGTGGGTTGCTTTAAGTTCAGAAGGAAGGGATTTGAATTGGTGTATTAGTGGGAGGTGATGGAGGTGGCTGAAAGGAAAAAGGAGGCTTATGTGAAATGGTTGGGGTATAAGGAAGGATATTGCTCGGGAGGAAATGATTACGAAGTGGTTGAGAGTGGATTTCGCAAAGAGTGTTCGGTGGAGAGTTGACGTAAGACGAAGAGCACTAAAAGATGAAATGGTGGTATGCGAAGTGACAGGAACATTTTTGTAATCAGAGCAATAAGTTGTTGCTGGAAAAGAAGTACTTATACTAAAAAAGGAAGAAGAAGGATTGGTGTGGTGACGTAGGTATTTCTTTTAAGGGGGAGGAGGTGGGGAGTGGGATAGGAGGAGAGGATAGGGTGGTGAGGAAGGGTGGGGGGAGTATTACGTTGGATTTTGAATGAAGTGGGTTCGTGGGTTGTGGAGGGTGAAGATGAGCGTCAAGATTGGTGAGGTTGGGGGGGGCAGGGGGGAGCGGTGACGGGTTGGAGGGGGAGGATGAAATACAAATGGAGGAAATTATTAGGGCCTTGAATAATGGAGAATTATTATGTTGGTATTGTCTTCGGCAAGGTCTTGCGGAGTATGGGTGTTGAGAATGGAAATTGTTCGTCTAGTTGTAAGGGGGTTATTATGTTGGGGGTGGAGGGGAACTGGCTGTATAGGCTGGTTGTTATTTAATTTGTCTGAGCGATATGGTTTGTAGGTTACCGGAACAAGGATTGGGAGGATGGTTGTTTGGTCCCCCTGGTATAAAGGGGATAAGGGTATAGGGAATGGGAGTGTAATTGTGTGGAATTATCGAAGTGTATTATGTATGGTCTTTTACAGTGTGGTAGGCCTGAATATATGTGTTGCGTGAGCCATATACTGTGATTTGAGAGTAGTGAGGGTTATTACTTGGGAGGGAAGATATGGGGGAAGAACAGGAGTATTTAGGTTTGAGGGGCAAGGGTGTGTGATAGACCATGTGTTTTATTCACTAAGATGCCCTCTGTGGAGAAAAGTAATAGAGAGGAATAGTGGAAAGTGTATGGGTGTTTTTTTAGATTTTTAGAGACGCATAATGATAAATGTGAAGAGGGGTGAATATTGTTGGAGGCGGTGTGGAGTGAAAATGGAGTGGGGGTAAATTAGGGAAAGTTCGGTATTTAGTGTTGCTTTTTAACTAGGAAATAAGTAGAATGTGTTGGTGAGGGTGTATAGGAGGGGAGAGTGAGAATGTTTTGGGGTGGGTGAGAGGATTGGAGGCCAGGGGTGTGTAATGTCGCCGTGGCTATTTCAATTTTGTTTATGGAGAGTGTTTGCAGAGGAATGGTGAGGGAAGGGAGGGGGGTGGAATTGATGGAATGGGAATGATAGAAGGGGAGTGAACATGATACTGTTTAGCGACTTATATTCTAGGCCTTAACTAGTGGCCGAAGAATCGTCGGTTAATTGGGGTTTGCGGTATTTTGTTGAGGTGAGTTTGAAGAGAATGTGTGGACTAAAGGGCTTAAAAGTTATAAATTCAGGTAAGTAGTAAAGTTGTTTAGTGGTTTTGAGTGAGGTGGAAGATGTAAGAGGAGGGGGGTGGTATTGTAGGTTTGAATAGCGGGGTTTGTTATGTTTTGGAAGATTATTACAGATTTTTAGATATTTAGGGATGGATTTGGGTAAGGGGGGAGGGAATGAAAGGAGGAGAATAGAACATAGGTAGGAGAAAGGAATGAGAGCCTTTGAGTGGTCTCGAGAGTAGTAATGGATAACGCGGGGGGATTTACTTCACAGAATGTTAATTATAAGTTATGGTTTTTTTGAAAAGATTTGCTGTTTATCCAGCTTGGTGTTTGTTTGGGGTTCGTTGAAACGTTGGGGGTTGAGATGCCAGGGTTCCAGGAGAAGTGTTGAAGTATCTATTGAGATGAAGTGAGGTTGAGAGTGGTTTTGTGGAGTAGCAGTAAGGTGATGATGATTCTAGGAATGGGTTGGTTTGAGGGAGGGATGTGGTGGGATGGTCGCGTGTTGGTGGGAGAGCGGAAAGGGAATGTTTGATGGTATGGGCTATCTAGTGAGAAATTTTTGGAGGGAACATTGAAGAGTGTTGTTTATTGGAGAGTTGGGAGTGTCTGATGGGTGATATGTGAAGGTTAGCAGGAAAGTGTGGGATAGAATTCTATTGTATAGGAGTGTGGTATGGATTGGAGTAATGGGAGAAATTTGCTGGAGGAGTTGGAGGGAAATGGGAGATGGAAGAGGGTAGTTGTTGTGTGTGTGGCGAGAGATAGAGTGGGGTGGAGGAGGTGGGTGAGGGCGAGATGAGGGAAGGTGTGAGTGAGAGAGTTGGCTCTTGTTATTCGTCTTATTTCTGATACTGAAGATGACGATGAAAAAAATGTTGTAGTAAATTATATTATTTATATAATATACGTAGGTATAAAGTTTTATATTATTTGGTACTTTGTTTTGTATTATTGGTTAATAGTAGCTAGTGTGTATGGGATGTGTTATTTGAGTTTACTGTTTTGTTTGGAATGATTATGTTTATTATTTTAGTTAGTTTTATGTGTATGATTTATTATTTTTTTATTATTTTATATTTTTTTATATATTTATTTTTTTTTTATTTTTTTTTTTTGTGGTTTGCCATTATATTTATTATGTTGGTTTTATTTAAGTTATTTATTTAAATTAGCGATAGAGCGAGTTTGTGTTTGTTTTCATTGTGTCAGTTTGTCATTATTGTGTTATATATAGTATTTATCGCAGGTTTGTCGATATAATCTTTATTAATTACCATAATTTTTATCTCGAGATGCTAAATCATCGTAATGTGATTATGTTAGTTATATATATATATTATATTTATATATATATAATAATATATATATATATTATATATATATTAGTATTATATATATTATATATATATATATAACAAACAGTTCAATTATAATATATCCACGATATATATCTAAACCATTATTATATGCATAATATATATATATATATATATTATATATATATATATCTACAACCATATATATAATCCATAATATATAATTATATATAATATATATATATATAATCCTACTTTATTCCTACTTTTCATTAACGATCTTCTTTAGCTGTACTTCCAACTCTGTTCACTCTTATGCCGAAGACTCAACTCTCCATTCCTTCACTCATTTCAACTGTGCTCCATCGTTTGTATCTAGAGTTGCCTATCGTCTACAGCTTTCCGATCCAGTTCTTGTTGGTTTAGTCGGGATCTCTCAGTGGGGTAACCATAATCTTGTGAAATTTAACTCTTTAAAAACTCTTCTTCAATATCTCCCCTCTCCTTAAGAACACCTCCCACTTTCCCTATCTCCCTTCGACGGCTCTAATGTGTCACCTATAAACAACATAAACATTCTTGGACTAAACATAAATAGTGATTTGTCTTGGAGACCTCATATCACATCGGTTGCTAAAATGCCCTCTAAGAATCTGGGAATTCTGTTTCAGATTGCGTGAATTTTTTTCTTCTGTTCAGATCCTCCAGTTATATAAAGGTCTTGTTCGCCTCTGTATGGGATACTGTTCTCACATTTGGGGGCGGATTCCGGTTCCAACCCTTCTTTTTGGATAGATTTGAGGGCTAAAGGCTTAAAAAAGAAGAAAGGACCTTAAAAATTAAAAAAACTGATGACTCCCTTGACCCTCTTTTCTGCGCGTGATGTTGGGCGCCCTCTCTCTTTTCTATAGGTATTACAACGGCAAGTGCTCGAAAGACTTGACATCTCGCATTAATCCACCACTGCGGCGCCCTCTTAACACTAGAGGTGCCTTACTCTCACACGAATATTGGAGACTCGAGGATAACTCGTTGTGGTGCTTCCTTCTTTCCAGCCACATCTGTTTTGTGGTACTCCTTGTCTTCATCTCATTTTCCTGCTTAATCCAGTACTCAAACTTCCTCTCTTTTAAGTTCCACGCCGTCTGCTACCACCTGAGGGAATTGCGTTAGGTAACGGACTGTGTGGGTTTACTTTCCATTTTTTTTCTTTGTTATTTTTCTTCATTTTTTGCCCCCAACTTTTGAAAAGGGCACACTGCCCGTCAGTGGTGGCATCGTGTAAATATATATATACCTGAATGCAATATATGGTTATGTGATTAATATATAATATATAATATATATATATTATTATATATAATATATATATATATATATATATATATATATATATAGTAATTTTTTTTTTGCATTAATAATGGTTGTAGATCATATCTTGTATATATTAAATTCAACTTTATTTGATGCCACAATTTGTGTGTAGCGGTGTTTTTGGGGATACTTTGGAAATATTTAAAATAAATCATAGAAATGAAGCATAAAAAACTAAATAGTCATTATTAACTATGAATAACTCAATATAAAGTTCACAAAATGAAAATCTATTTAAATAATTCAATAGATAATAAAAATAATAATAATAAATAATAATAATAATAATAATAATAATAATAATAATAATAATAATAATAATAATAATAATAATAATAATAATAATAATAATAATAATAATAATAATAATATTTATTATTATTATAATTATAATTATAATATAAATAATAATTATAATTATAATTATAATTATAATAATAATAATAATAATAATAATAATAATAATTCCAAATTCCAAATTCTTTATTCAGAAAATACAAAATTTACATTATTAGATTTGACATGGTTATTTTTATATTATATTATATTGTCAAATATTTTACAATGTGTATACATCAATCCATTATAATAACCAAAATTAATTTCCCTAGTATGTGAAATGGGTCTACTAATTGCAACACAGTATTGTGTCCTTTGAAAACCCGAAATACATTTAATAATAATGAGCTTAAAAGTAATTAAAACCATAAAAATAATTATAAATAACATAATAAAAAAATAAAATTAATAATAATAATAATAATAATAATAATAATAAATAATAATAATAATAATAATAATAATAATAATAATAATATAATAATAATATAATAATAAATAATATAATAATAATAATAATAATAATAATAATAATAATAATAATAATAATAATAATAATAATAATAATAATAATAATAATAATAATAATAATAAATAATAATAATAAATAATAATAATAATAATAATAAATAATAATAATAAAAAAATATTTAAAACAAAGAATTAATAAAATAATAGGGAAAATTTAAAAAAAAAATATTAAATAATAATAATAATAAATAATAATAATAATAATATAATCAATAAATAGATAATAATAATAAAATAATATATATATAATAAATAATAATAATAATAATAATAATAATATAAATAATAATAACAATAATAATAATATAATAAATTAAACAATACTAAATGATAATAATAATACAATAATAATAAATAATAATAATAATAATAATAATAATAATAATAATAATAATAATAATAATAATAATACAATAATAATAATAATAATAGGGTCAGCGTTTAGTATATCCGTCATATGCATCTTAAAAATAATAATAATAATAATAATAATAATAAATAATTTTTAATAAAAATAAAGAGATATATAGTAAACAAGTTATATTACTAGTAACAGTATCAATACAGTCGTTACAAACAATGAATAATTTCAATTTCAATTTTAAAACTTTATTCAGATAAGAAAATTTACAGTTTATACATAGTACAATATTTTACAACTACATTATAGCAATTAAATTATAATAACATACTACTACTACTGCTTATAATAATAATAATAACCAATAATATAATAATAAAAATAATAATAAATATAATAATTATAATAATAATAATATAAAATAAATAATAATAACAATAATAACAATAATCATAATAATAACAATATATAATAATAATAATAATAATAATAATAATAATAATAAATAATAATAATAAATAATAATAAAGTGATAATATAATAACAATAATAATATAATAATAATAAAATAATATAATAATAATAATAATAAATAATAATAATATAATAATAATAATAATAACAATAAATAATTAATAATAATATATTAGATAATAATAAACAACAATAACAATAAACAATAAACAATAATAATAAAATAATAATAATAATAACAAATAATAATAATAATATGATATAATAATAATAATATGGTAATGATAGTAGCTACATTTTACGTAGGTTTATCCCTGGGTTAGTTATTATATTAATATTTATTTAGATAGTATGTTTTTAATTTTTTTTTGTAAAAGATTTTGGTAGAGTTTTCGGTTTTAATATCTTGTGGCATTGAGTTGAAAAAAGTTTTAACTGGCTTTTATAGCTGACCGCTTTGAGTGGCTTTTTTTAGTCTACAGAAGGGAGGGTTTATGTAAGTATTATTTCTTAGGTTTATTTGATTTGCTACGCGCCTTGCTTGGTTTGAATGAAAATTAGCTAGCAAGAAGTCACATGCATTGTTTTGGATATTTTATGCATCTCTTTCAGGAGTGAATATAATTTAGCAAGTCTTTCAAACTGCAATATCTTTAAAGTTTTTTGAATAATTTGGTTGTTGGTATGGCTGTAAAAGTCTCTTGTATTGCTAATAAGGCGAATAAATGCTTTTGGGTTACAATTACAGGAAGGATTACTGAGTTACTTGTGGTACCGTAGATAGGAAGACAGTAAAGTAAGTGAGGGTGTATTAGTGAATAGTATAATAATAATAGTATAATAATAATAATAATAATTATAATTATAATTATAATTATAATTATAATTTAATTATAATTATCAACTTTTTATTATAGTTCACAATTAACATGCGAATCATAATTTAATTATAATTATAGATATAATAATAATAATAATAATATAAATCAATATAATATAATAATAATAATAATAATAATAAAATAATAATAATAATAATAATAATTAATAATTATAATTATTATAATTATAATTATAATATATTATATAATTAT
>JABUQX010107578.1:20000-25909 GCA_015478945.1 Trachelipus rathkii
GGTGTTTGGACTGATAGATAATGGAAGATAGTGAAGGGTGTCCTACTTATTTTATGCAGATGATTTGGTTTTGCATGGTGAATCAGAAGAAAGTTTGAGAGGATTGGTAGTATTGGCTTGACAAGATTATTAATAAAGGAGGTTTAGTAAATATGGAATGAGCAAGGTGATGGGGGTAGATGATGGAGAGTCCACCAGTGTGAAATCCTGTTAGATGAGACAATTGCAATAGTATCTGAATTTAAATATTTATGATATGTGTTGGAGAAGGGAACAGATGATGCTGAATGTAGTGGAAAGTTCAAGAGAAGTGATGAAGAAGGTGGCTTCAGGTGCAGTTAAATATTTGGTGAATGCAGCTTTCTAACTAAGTCTTGAGTGTATCTGGGTTTTCCATGAGGTTATGATGTTACTGGTATTTTTGAGTCAATGTACAGGACCCACCGACTCCTGCCTGGGCATTATTATTTTATTGAAATTATGGTGTGAATCAGAAGTATCGAGCTAAGGTGCAGTTTGCTCAGATGGATAATCTTAGGGGTATGCTAGATGTGAAAAAATTAATACAGAAAAATAAAGGGAATAGAAACGAATTTATGTGTGGTATATGTGTAGTGTGACAAAAGGCAGATGAGGAGAATAAATGAAGAGGAGTATTATATTAAGGTAGTTTTGCCATTTTGGAAAGAAGTTGGATGATGGTCAGTTGGTTAAGTAAAGTGTATATAAATATATATATATATATATATATATATATATATATATATATATATATATATATATATATATATATATATATATATATATATATATATATATATATATATATATATATATATATATATATATATATATATATATACTTATCATATATATATATATATATAAATATATATATATATATATCTATATATATAACCATATATATATATATATATATATATATCTACTCTATATATATATATAGTTGAAATCACTTCAACTATCAAGGAGGGGTTTGAGCTGTGGGAGTACACTTTCAACCAAGTGCTTTATTTGACAATAGTGATACGGATAATTGGCAGATATGGATTTGATAAATTAAGTAAATGAGGTAATTCTAATGCACAAATGTCGTTAGAAATTATGATAACACCATATAAACTAACAAATAAAAATGGCAAGAATTCCTAATCTAAATGACCTGTTAATAGGAGGTCGAGAATGATACCGCCTCATTGCGTGAGGGCTGTCAAAGGACTGATCATGATTCAGCTTGGCGGTGTCCCATCTCGGGCACTTCCCGCCAATGCCAACTCTTTGTTTTGCGTCTTCTTTCTTTGTAAGAAAGAAGCGCGAAAGATTTGAATTTTAAATAACATATACGGTATACAAGTATGTAGGTTTCACCAGGGATTTGAAAGAGATGCAGGAAGTTTACAATAGCCTCTTACAGAGATGCATACACTCTAAGACACTGCATGCTATTGTCTTACAAGGATTCCCTACCGTAATTTCACCCTAGACTGGTGGCCCTCGAGTGCAACAAAGGATTGTCGGACTCAGTAAATCAAGGTGAGGCCTTGATTTCTGTTTCCACCGACATCCTTTCTCACACCCAACCTTTCTGATTAATAATTAACATAATGGAGGAAAGAGGAAGGAAAGGATATGAAACACTAAATAGAAAGAGAAAGAAAATATCATAAAAATAAGAGCTCGTAAAGCGACCATTTCAATTACATTGTAATTTTCGTCGGGATACCTGTTTCTTCTATATTTTTGTTTCAATTTTCCAACTTTTTTTCGTTCAAATCGGTTCTCGTCTCGAACTCACTTTCAATGTCACATTCTCAGAGGTGAAACTAATGTCTCCACCGTTTGATTGCTTGCAATTGGAACCTTGCCGGTAAGAGGGTTTCTTATTAACCTTGCGTTTTCAAATGCAGTTAAGATCCACTCATTTCACACCTGCGAATCTTCCCTTTGAATGGTAGAGTTCAAAATGATATTCCATTTCTGCTTTCTCCTATGTTTTATTATCAATTCTATTTTGGAGGTTGTTTGGAAGCTTTGCTCTGATTGGTCAATTGGCTTATGGGAGGACCAATCATAGGGTCCGTATGAGAACTGTTGTTGTTGTTGTTGTTGCCCCTAGATGGCGCTTACAGGGTGACGGGCAAGGAGAGATTTTGGTTGTGTTTTGAAGGAACGTTTGTCCTTTTAAATAGCGAGAGTGTTGCCTTTTGATGGTCATTTATTTTCTTTTCTTCGTAGATGCTTACATTCTTAATATTTTTCTGATCATTTTTAATATTAAAAGAAAGATTTTAGACTACGAGAAATAGGTGTTTGAAAAAAAAGAAAATGGAAAGGAGTCTTAATATTATCATGCGACATAAATTTGGATTATAAATTTATAATTTTTAAAATGTGCTTTTCGCTAGACAGTTTAGAATTTGCATTTCTTCCTACGCTATTGCGCTCGCGCGGTTTGCATGTACATTGAGTATAATGGTAGCAAGTCTCGTTAAGAGCTCTGTTGCTTTGACATGGGTTTCTTTAATAAAATTTTAATCAGCTTGGATATAAATTAAATATATAATTTTCTCCAAAATATAGAATATCTTTTATCTGTAATTGATTTACGAAATGATATTAAAAATGTTTATTTTCCTCTATATAAAAGTCAATATATTTTTAAAAACAATTGTATGCCATTCTAATTCCGTTTTCTATTCGTTCGTGGAGTTGTACCAAAAAGGTCTCTTTCCCGAACTTTTAAATTTTGAAAAGGCAATAAAATAGAATACATAGCTTCATTGCAAACATACCGCTCACCGAAGAAAAATTTTTAACTCTTAATAAGATCGTAATTATTCAATATGATAATAGTTATTTTTGGATGACTAATTATTGATGGAAAAGCTGATATTTAATTTTTCTATGTTGTTGTAAGATAAAAAAAAGATTTTGAAATTCTTGGTAGATATCTCTGGCTTACTTTCTCACCAGCTAATCCTGCCAGCTTCAACTCGTCAGCTTCGGCTAGCAGGCAGCCTATTCGAAAGTTGCCGCGACATCTCGCCATAATATAAAAAGCCAACTTTTAAAGACATTATTTTGATATTCTTGTTATTATATATTTTATCAACAACTTTAAGAAGCATTAATTGAATTTATTAACTACACTATGAAGAACCTTTTTATTCAAATTTTTAAGCATTTAAATTTTGACTTGTAAGAACTATGGATATGTGGTAGTTCCCATATTTATTTATCTAGCGATCGATGGCAACTCAACGGTTGGAGTCATTGGCTGTTTGAAATTTTTAGCTACAAGAAAATCTTTTCAGGAATATCCTATAATAATTTTCACATATAAATAAATGTATAATTTTCATGCAACACTAGACAATAGAAATATAAGATAAAACACCTTACCAATTTTTGGAAACCTGTAATTTACATTTTTGCCGTTTTTGGCTTTATATTTTGATATAACATTTATAATTTTTGGTAATATTTTATACTTGATTATTTTTATCTGAATTTTAGTTGTTAATTTTAATTCAAGATGGCGCATGCTATGCCATTTACAGGAATTTTACGTTTGTCTTTTCACAGTATCACAATTTTTCCTACATAGGAATCACAATTTTTCAATTTCTTGTCATTTTCCATCGTTTGCATATTTTATCACTATTTTTTATTTTTATATTTTTATTTTTATTTTTCTATTATTATTATTATTATTATTATTATTATTATTATTATTATTATTATTATTATTATTATTATTATTATTATTATTATTATTATTATTATTATTATTATTATTATTAGTAGTAGTAGTAGTAGTTTTAGCAGTAGTAATAATTTTCTTAATTACTATTTTTGATTTCTAATTTGAAGTGTTTTTAATTACATTTATTGAAATTTTCCACTACTTAGATGGGGGAAAGGGATTTGGAGATGCTTGGGTGAGAGGCTGCTTTGTTTCTCTTGTACAGCGTAGCCTAAATTTCGAGTGTTGGCAGGATGTTGTTGCCAGAGGCTGTTCTTTGTTTTTCTTTTTATTTTCTAATTTGTGAGCTGGTAGAGTGTGTCCGCCAGGTGGCGTGACCGTTGGCTTTTACTGCTGTGTTCAGCTTCATGTTTGCGCTCTTGAGGTGTAGCCTTTTTAGGAAAAATTCTTTCACTAAAGCAGGTTCTCTATTGAGGAGATTTTTCGCTGTTTCTTCACCCATGGACTCTCTCAGACGAGAGAGGAATTTGCTTGGGAGCTCGTTGTGGCGCAATTTTATTTGTGTGACGTCACGCGTGTTTTGGTCTTCTGATAGGGAGTAGGTTCTTCTGATTGTTTTCACCAATTCTTTATAAGTGTTATTTTTGATTGGGATTTTGATCGTGGCTAATAACTGAATGGGGAGCTTTGGCGCTATTAATCTCAATTTTTCTTGGTCACTTTTTATTTTATAAAGCTTAAAAAGATTGTTTACCGCTTTCAGCCAAATTTGAACATTATTTTCAAGAAAATTTGGAAGTTTGATTGAGTGCGCAAACTTACTTTGTGTTTCGCGGGAAGAAGGTGGCGGGATTTTCAACTCAGCCTCTGATGACGAAACAGATGGGCTTGCCTCCTCATGCGAGGGGGGAGTTCGTTGGGGGATTGGAGTTCTTTCTTTCCCCCTTTTAAAAGTGGGTTTCGCCTTAGTTTTAAAGCTCAATTTCTTCGTTGTTGACACCATTTCTATAGCCCGTTGTTCTTGACTGTCTTTTGGCGTCGCTTTGAGTCAACTGTTTGGCGTTGATTTTAGGCCTAATTTCGAGAGCTTGAATTTGAATTTTCGCTTTCGAAGTAATAACGACTTTCTTTCCTATTTTAATGAAGTTAATAAGAAACTTATTCTTCACGTTATTTTTAATTTCGACTCAATTAATTTATTTACTTTTATCACATATCACTATTTTCGCACTGAAATAACGAGAAAGTAACGGATTTTTTTTTTTTTTTTGCAATTTTCGCAATTTAGGCACTATCTGACTCTAAATTAAGGGTTTTTAGGGGTCACTTTAGGGGTCTTCGCCCCCTAATTGTCACTGCTGGGGTTACCACAGATGTCTAGGTTGAAATCACTTCAACTATCCAAGGAGGGGGGTTTAATTAATAGGTACTTTCAACGTAGTGCTTTATTAGACAATAGTGATACGGATAATGGACAGATATGGATTTTGAGCCATTAAGTAAATGAGGTAATTCTAATGCACAAATGTCGTTAGAAATTATGATAACACCACATAAAACTAACAAATAAAATTGGCAAGAATCCCTAATCTAAATGACCTGTTAATAGGAGGTCGAGAATGATACCGCCTCATTGCGTGAGGGCTGTCAAAGGACTGATCATGATTCAGCTTGGCGGTGTCCCATCTCGGGCACTTCCCGCCAATGCCAACTCTTTGTTTTGCGTCTTCTTTCTTTGTAAGAAAGAAGCGCGAAAGATTTGAATTTTAAATAACATATACGGTATACAAGTATGTAGGTTTCACCAGGGATTTGAAAGAGGTAAGCATGAGACCGGCAAATTAGCCTCTTACACTGCATACCTGCTAATGACAATGCATGCTTTGTCTTACAAAGATTTCCTAGTAATTTTTTCTTATATATATATATATATATATATATATATATATATATATATATATATATATTTATATAAATATATATATATATATATATATATATATATATATATATATATATAATATATATATATATATCATAACCTAATATACTCATATATATATATCCCCTGCAGGGGAGTTATTGATTCTTGTTATGGTGTTATACTCTTGGTGAATAACCTGGAGGGATATCATAGTGACAAGAACCAATGCATGGGGGACCAACGTGACCCCCTCCGGCT
>JABUQX010107580.1:5000-7500 GCA_015478945.1 Trachelipus rathkii
AAAACTTTTATTTATTTTTGCTTTATTTGTTTAAATCATTTTTGTTTTTACTAAATTTTTTATTCTTTTCATGTTTATAACTTAAAAAACTTGTACTTTTACATACCCTAAAGCAGTAAATCAAACCACCTAACCCACCATCCCCAACCCCATTTATGATCTATTGATTCAAATAATATTTTGTATAACAACAAAACTTTCATTTATTCATTCCCTGCGGGAATCGATTTCGACTCAAAATCGATTCCTTCGGGAATCGATTTTTCGACGATGAACCCGACCCGGAGCCGGATGGCGCATGGACCAAGGCCAACGCACACGCAAAACGGAGAAAAAAAAAACTAAATAAATAAAATAAATAATAATAATAATAATAATAATAATAATAATAATAATAATAATAATAATAATAAATAAAAATAATAATTACGATGAGATAAGCTATCAGCAAACTCACCGCCCGATAAAAAGGGAAAGATATCTCCCGAGCGAGCTTGACCTTGGGGCCCTACGAACTGTTAGCCCTAATATATATATAGTATATATATATATATATATATATATATATATATATTATATATATAATATATATATATATATATATATATATATATATATATATATATATATATATATATATATATATATATATCTCCCAAGTACTCCCAATAAGTCACAAAATTAAAGTTGTTATAGTCCGGGAAGAAGTTAGTGAATCCAAGGAGATAACTTATGGTGTTAATATGTAATCTTCACACTTTAAATTTAGACACTGTTTATGTCGGTTGCATATTAATTGTGGAATAGGACGATAACAAAACCGTGTTGCTGTTTTGGCGTTACGTAAATGTGGCATAGAAAAAGAGAGTACGATTTTCAAGGCCCTACAACCGCTAGGTATCAGCCGTATAATTGTGTATCTTCCCATAAATATATACGAGGATACTGGTGATGTGAAAGAGTGCCACATATCTGGTAAGCCACGTACTGCTCGGACACCGTAGACTGTCAAAACTGTGAAGTCACGAATTGAACGAAATGTATTTCGTAAAAAAAAAAAAAAAAATCATCTTAAGTGAAATGCGGATACCTAGAACTTCTATGTCGAGCATCGCCGGAAATGGCTTAAGGTTAAAAGTTTACTCACGGATGCCCTAAAGAAAGGAAGGAGAGAAGTCTAAACGCCTGTTAGTTGATTACGCTTATGATCGCCACCGAAAAATTCTCATAACAGAAGAAAAAATCTTTAGCATGCAAGAATGTTTTAACAAACAAATCGATATTGTATATGCTACGTCATCTAAGGCAGCGATCTCCAACCTTCTTTAATCGCGTACCCCTAAGACGAAAGTAATTATAAATTGTAATCCCTTATAGTCCTATAATATAATATTATATATATATATATATATATATAATATATATATATATATATATATATATATATATATATATATATATATATATATAATATATATATATATATATATATATATATATAATATACAGCGACCAATGAGAGAACCTTTAACTCACGTGATACACGATCATATATTCGCGCAAGTGATCGTGAGCTTACTTTGGCGTACCCCCAAGAATCACTTTGCGTACCTTACTTTGGAGACATCTGATCTAAGGAAGAAACAAAATTCGTGCCGCATGTTCAAATAGAATATCACCCAGTTTCTAGGATAGTTTGTGAGGATTATACTCCGGAAAGAAATTAGACATCCGTGATTTTGGAAAAGGTGTTAGATCCTTGGAAGGAGTGGCAAAACAACTAGGTCAGACCCTCTTTTAAAATGAACCATGGACCTTTCAAAATGATTCAGCATCGGCAAATAAAGCAAGGTCTATTCAAGCTTGGCTCAGAGGCAATATTTTCCATATCTGACGGTTGACGATTGGCCGTCTGGTGCGGTGAAGAGCTTTCCGGTGAAAGTCGTGCATACTGCAATAGACGACTGGCCCAACAGACTTATTAAGACTTGTGTTAAGGCAAAAGGCGAGCATTTTGAATGACTTACATTTTTAGCATTAATATTGGTTGTAGATTATGTGGTGTAGATATAAAATTAAACTATTCATTTGTTTTTAATTGACACCACCATTTTGCGCGTACCAGTATTTTTGAAGTACTTGATGTATATATATATATATATATATATATATATTATATATATATATATATATATATATTTATATATAGTATATATAATATATAATATAATATATATATATATATATATATAATATATATTATAAACCTATTTTACAATCCGAATCTATTTTAAAGGTTTCATTGTTCGAATCTAACACTAAAAAAAAATAAAAGAATTAATCTTTTATAAGAGTATATAAAAAATTATATGAAAAAGTAACTATCTAAATTCAATTTAGGAACTTTACAGTCTTCCCGTCTCCTCTCATATTAAAAACTTCAGATACACATTGAAGGTTTCCATGGAAACGAATCATCTGACAAATTTCCACGATTTTC
>JABUQX010107580.1:12500-21022 GCA_015478945.1 Trachelipus rathkii
TCGTGTATTTCGATCTTGACACGGACCACAACTCTCAATAGGCGTTCAATCGTTCAGGTGAATTTCCAGGCCATGGAAGTACGCTCTACGCCATTCTGTGGCGAACCATCTCTTTAACTGAAACTTCGCTGAATGACACAAGGGCGGAGTCCTGTTGCAAAATCCAAGTCTATTGGCCAAACCAATGCCTTGTTTCGAGGTGTCAAACAGAATTTTGTAAGTACATTATATACTTTTATGCGGGTCTATGGTGCTTCAACAACATCAATTCGACTTGTTGGCCTGAACAGAAATGGCAACCCCACACCATGATTTCTGTGGAATCTTAATTCGTTTTTTTCAGGCATTTGGGTTTAAATTCCTCACCCTGATCGCTTCTCCACGCTCTGCCACACGATCATGCAAGCCAGCCAATTTGGATTTTCATCAAGAATACAATCTGTGAGCATATACAAACAGCAATAGGAAAAAGTAAGGAAAGCTAGAAGATGATGCACCAGTGTGCAAACAAGTACAGAAAATTCATGACTTTAAACATAGATGGTTGATAATTCAGTATAATGATATTTTCAAGTGTCCATTGCGAATCTTAACTAATAACAAATGCTTCTTTTCATGAGTGATAACAAAGAATAATAGCTATCTGAATCAACTAATAACCCACTGCTCCCATTGCTCAGAAGTCCAATGAATATGAGTCCGAGCCCAGCATTACTTGGCCGTTTCATTTCTAAAGTTAGTCTAGGCTTCTTACTTTAAATAAATTAATTCCAGCCATTAATACTGCCTATTGGCGGTCTTCCTGAAATAAATATCCCTCTGGCTCGGATAAGAACACACTTGGAAAAGCTCCTACACTGATACCCTCTCTCTCACTCTCTTCAGAGCTTGCATTTGAACTTCCTTTTTTTGTCCTCCTGGGTGTTGTCTTTTACTTTTTTTCCACAATTTTGCCAACCCTATTTGAGCTCCAACTGTGACCGTATTTCAATTTCTTCTTAATATTACTAACTGTTTGAGTTGAAACCCTAAGTTTTGCTGCTATTTCTTCTGTTTTAAGTTGCTCCTATGGCAATAACACATTAATACTTTGTCGACTTTTCCGTGGACCTCAATCCTAACTCTTACCCATATTTGGACTACTTTTATTAACTACAAAACCCAAATATCTGAAAAATAATCGAGTGATTATTATTAAATACTACAAGTAAAACACTAAGTATAGATCACACTAATTATACCAAAATCAATCAAAAGGTGTAAAACATCGAATAACACACACACTCCCGTGAAGGCAGGAACAGCAACTGGAACGTAAAAATCTACATACAACACTGAATAATTCACCAATCTGTTCATTGTTGCGATACTGCCACACAATACTTTTAAGTTTTTGTAAATAAATGTTAAAAAATATTTTCAATATTATTCCTTGTGATATTAAAAATACAGTATAACGTTGAAAAAATTAAATTTCATAACCTTTTTTATTCAAAATTTGAAATTTTTTAAAAAATCCATAATAAATATGCCAGTATCCGTATACTACTAGTATATATATATTAATACTATATTATATACTAGTATATATATAATATATATAATATATTAATATATATATATAATATATTTAAAATATATATATATATATATATATATATACTATCATACCTACTATATATATATATGATATATATATATATATTATATATATATATTATATACTATATAATATATACTAATATATATAATATATTTATACTATATATATACCTATATATATTAGTATATATATAATAAGAGGTAGGGTATGATATAGAGGGTATAATATAGACTATACGTATATAATAGTAATATTACGTATAATTACGTTAAATAATTAAGCGGTATAATACTACGTAGATTAGTAAGTAATGTAGGGAACCAGGGATATTAATATATGTGATGTACTAACAGAGAATATATATATAAATAGCTATCATAAGTATACTACTATAAGTAATAAGTATATACTGATAGTCATAATAGACATATATACAGTATATAATTATATAAGGAGATATATAGATATTATATATATCTATATATCATATATATATATGTATATACTATATATGTATCAGGTTCACATGAAAATTGTTGAAATTTAGGATTTCCTGACTTTCCCTGACGGCGATCATAGTAATTGCAATTTCCCGCACGTGTTTCGTGTTTTTTGGTGTATAAAAAAGTCTAATTAATTATTATTGGGCAAGCCTATTTTACTCAGTTGTCATACATTAAATTATTGAAAACTTACTTTAGAATTGTTCATTAATACATAGGATGAAATTTAAATAAATATTTTTTTTTTTAGTAATGAAGAATACAGTTTCACCCATAGCCGTCCAAAGCACTCTTTTTTTATTTTTTCCAAAAGAAAACAGTTTTATTTAACAAAAAGAAAATAAATTAAAAGTCTACATTAATACGCCAGGTGAAGTAGCGTCCACTGTAATCACAAAAGGTCTAAATGGGAGTTTTAGATTAACTTTTTCTTCTCAAACATTTGAATTTTTGATGATTTTATAGCATCTTCTGTTAAAGCTTCAGTTTTTTACATCTTTCTCTGCTCTTCAAAGTTTATAGATCTGTATGGAAATTTTCTTTTTTCCACCTTTTTATTCTCTTCTTTTTCTTTTCTGTTTTTTTCTCTTTGAGGTGTTCTTCATATCTCCTATGGGCCATTTCTCTTACATTGTCAACATTTTTTGAGTGATAGGAACTTTATGAATACCTTCCACGAGATATTATAGAATTGTGCACTGTTCTTCTGAGAATATCACCATGTTCTTTCAGATTCCTCCACTAAAATTGCTTATTTATAGAACCTCCTTCCACTGTCGCATTTCCATGCGAAAATATCAGTCCTATTTAATAATTGTGCCACAATTCCGGCATCACATTGATTTCTCAGGTGCTATGAAAGAAAAAAAACATCATCAATGCTTCCTTAGGACAGGAACAAATCACGATCAATCCAAAACTATATTTTGAATTTTTAATTCCAATGGGATAGAATGAGCTTCACTGTACAAAGTATAGAGTATAGTGCTTTTTCTTTCTTAGCAACAGAATCAGTGATTCAGTTATATGGTGTTAGCAATGCCTCTAGCAATAATCAAATCTTTGTTGCCTTGTCTGGCTGATGAAAAACTAATACTAGGGAATCAATGATGAAGAGCCATTGACAGGCTTGTACTTCAGAGGATATCTTTCTAATATCTTTTTTCTGTCATTTTGATTTGCACAGTCTGGCATTCACAAGTTTGTCATGTAAATCTAAAGCAAAAAGCTTAGTTGATGTAGCAGGCATTTTACTGGACTTTAGAAATCTTTCCATAATATTAAATACGAGACATTGTAAACCTGTGAACAGAAATGAACCAAGGTTCAGTTGAACGTCCAACCATGGTCGTTAAAGTTAAGCTTTTTCTTGCTTGAAGTCATTTAATAAAAAATAATAAATAAGACCCTCAACTGCACAAAAATCAAAATCACCTTCGTCAAAACCTCAAAAAAAAAAAATATCACAAGTAAATTTCTAAAAAGAAAAAGATATAAGATTAAGTCATAAGTATACTACAGTCTTAAAACACATCCAATACAATCACCTTCAATCGGAAGGTTGAACTTGGAACAACTTCTACGAACAGAATAGAGAATAGTAGGTAATAAGTGAACTAAAAATAGAAGAAACAGGATAGAAGTGATTTATTGAATGTCATTCCTCGCCCATCCTTTTCATTTCACTTATCAAATACATCTCTCAATGATTAAACAATTATACAGTAAGCGGAAAAAAAGAATATAATCAAAAATTGTAAATGGTTCATGGATCATTCTTCATATGTTTGGAATTTTAGATTTCCCTGACTTTTCATGACTTTTTTTGGAATTTCGCTGACTTTCAGCATATTTTAAAACGTTTTCCTGACTTTCCTGTACCAAGTTTTTTTTTTCCCTGACTTTCCTGACCTTCCCTGACATATATATATGTATGTATAGATATATATATTATAATATATATATATATTATATAGTAATATATATATATATATTTATTATATAAAAATTAATATTATATTTATATAAATAATTATAATAAAATTAACTTTAATAATAATTAATATTAAAATTATATATTTATATTATATTATATTATATATAATATATATATATATACTAATATAATATATATATAGCATATATATATATTATATATATATATATATATATATAATATATTATATATATTATATATATATATATATATATTATATATATATATATATAATATTATATATCATATATATTATATATATATAATATATATATATATATATTATATTTATTATATATAATTATCATATATATAGACTATATATATATATATATTATAATATATATAATATATAATATATATTATAGTAATATATAACTTAATAAGTATCGTGGCCGCAGCATTAACCAGACAAGAACGTCTTGACTGCAAAATTAGCGATGCAGTTCAAATTTGGCAAACAAATTGTATGAGTTAGCAACAGAATTAATTAGTCAGCTCAGTAAGCAAGATTTTGAAAAAAGTAATAGAAGAGGTATCAGGAGGCCGTAACAGAGTTAATTTCGTGGCATATTCCTTTTTCAAATCACAAGGTATCAAGACAGCAAAACCTTTCAGGAGAACGATATAAAAGACAATGGGAACTTTATGAAAAACGAATATCCTGAATTGTTGCCGGCTTTCAATAATTTGAGAGCAAATCTAGATAGAATTTCCGGGTGGGGTCGTCTCGACTTTCGAATTCAATCTTTAAAAACCCAACTTCTACAAAATCTCCCTCTCTAAAAGACACCTTCTAACTTCCTATCTCTTTCGACGGTTTCTTCGTCTCTCTAGTGTTGACAATTAAACATCCTGGGGTACATAAACAAAAAATGCTTTTTATGGAGAATCCTCCCATCACAACGGGTTGCTAAGGGCGGCCTCAAAGTAACTGGGAGTTCTTGTTTTTTTTAGACTGCTGAGACATTTTTTCCTCTTCTTAGTTGCTCCAGCTATACAAGTTCTTCATCCGCCCTTGTATGGAGTACTGATCTCACCCGGCTTTTGGATAGGGTCGAGTCAAAGGCCAAAAGGCTTATAAACTGTTCTGCACTTTCCAGTTCACTTGACCTTATATTTGCGGCGCGATGTGGTGCTTTATCTCTTTTCTATAGGTACCGCAGTGGCAGCTGCTCGAGGGAACTTATCACTCGCGTACCACCACCTCTTACGAGCGACGCCCGTCGCTCGTAGTAACCAAGGGTGTGTGTCTGGGCGCATGAAGTTTTATTGTGGGTGTTGGTACTCAGGCTAAGTTCGATACGGTGCTTCCTTCTTTCCTGCCACGTCTGTTCTGTGGAATTATCTTTCATCTTCTGTGTTTCCTGCTGAATATAATCTCTCTCACTTTAAAGCCTGCGTCTGTGCTCATCTGCGGAATTTACGTTAGTGGATGAATATCTGAGAGTCAGATTAATTCTCTCTCTCTCTCTCTCGTCTCTCTCTCTCTCTTCTCTCTCTCTCTCTCGTCTCTCTCTTCATCTCTCTCTCTCTCTCTCTCTCTCTCCTCTCTCTCTCTCTCTCTTCTTCTCTCTCTCTCTCTCTCTCTCTTCATTCTCTCTCTCTCCTCTCTCGTCTCTTCTCTCTCTCTCATCTTTTCTTCTCTCTCTCTCTCTCTCTCTTCTCTAACTTCAATTTTTCTCTCTCTCATCTTCGCTCTCTCTCCTTCTCCTCTCAAGTGTTTTCGTATTTTGGCAATTTGTGCTTACCGAACTTAAGATGCTCGAGTTTCGCTTCGTTTTTAATTAAGACCGCGCAAAATCGGTAAAATGCTCAAAACGTAAGGAATTTCTACTTTTACTTCTGTAAAACTGCTATTTTCCCATGCTTGACCAAAATTTGCCACGTTCTTACGAAAATTGCTAAGCAAACATGAATGGCTCTAGGCGCTGGTAGGGTTGCCCGTTTGAATTTTTTCACATGTTCCCAAGATAAATTAGACTTTAATTTCGATAACTCCCATCATAATAGGTTGACTCAATTATTATTTAATATATAAACCATTTTATTGTTTTTTTTTTTTATTTCTGATTTATTCTCCAAACCTAAGACGTGCCATCAGACAAACAAGCCCGATTCCAAATTTTTTTGTAAAAACAAAAGTACCTTTTATGAGAAAGAAAATAGACATCGTTTTTTGCACAAAATTTTTGTGACTAAAATGGGTAAAGCATCCTCTTTTGTTTGCCTTATGAGCGTAAACCACAATGGACAAAAAAACGAAAACGGTCGTAACGGCTTCATGCTTAAAAAAAAACTGATAAATTTATTATCTTAGAACTTAAGGGGTCAGCTTTTCATGTTTGTGATAAACCTTTCTTGGGTTAACTTTAAGAAACTGTGTACTATTTAGTGTCTATTAATTACTATAATTTGTGAAAGCAAACTTATTTAGTTCGAGTTTGCTCAAAAGGCAAAAATTGACAAATTTATATTTTTATCGGTTCTGACACTATCAGCAAACTGCAGGTGGTAAACCATTTGGGTTTAATATATATATACTTAGTAAAATGAGAACCTATATATATTATTATATATATAAATATTATATATATTATTTATATAATATATAATATGATATATACTATATATAATATTATATTATATATATTAATTTATTATATATATATATCATATATATATATATATATAATATATTATAATTATATATATAAATAATATAATATTTATATTTTATTTATTTATATATATATATATATATTATATTTATATATATATATTTATATATATTATATATTATATCTATATATATATATATATATATATATATATATATTATATGTTATATATTATATATATATATATAGTAAAATTATTATTTATATATATATAAGTATATAGTATATATATATAGTATTATATAGTATATAATATATATAGTTATATATATAATATTATTATAATATATAATATACTATATATATTTATATATAGTAATATTATACTGGCACAATTATTATGGATTTTTCAAAAATTATAAATTTTCAAACAAAATGGTCACAAAATGTATAAATTATTGCATGATATGTTTAATTTTTATAATATGCACGAACAACTATTAAACATAAAATTTTTTTAGAGCTTAATAGACTATTTTTCGATGTAAATCTGCAAAAACATGCTTGAAATGACAGAATCGCAAGTGCTATAACAAATTAGATTGTATTTTTGACAGAAAATCATTGCGTGTATTAGTTTGGGCTGTGGTGTGTGAAGTTGAAATTTTATCTGCACTCTTATAAGACTTTTAATTTTTTATTTTTTGCAGTTAAAATGTTATTGGTTCTCAAATTGTGATGTTATAATTAAAAAATACGACACCTCTTTGTCTTTTATATTGTTTTAAACAATCTATGCCATATTTAAGAAAGAAAACTTTTAGAAAATGGGTAAATTTAAGGACTTCTGATCCACGCAAAGTGTTGGACAATAAATGTCTATTGAAGTGTAGGTACGTTCGTAAAAGCTAGAACGAAAGAAAATAGACCCACATATAATAATTGTAGATCTGATGTTCAGACTCAATGCAGTTAGCATATTAAAATAGAAAAAATGGAGAAACAGTCAAAGATTTTTGCAACTGGTGAGTAGGGTTGGAAAATGTGGTCGGAAACGTAAAACAACTCCCTCTAGATTAATGGATAGATAGAGATAATAAAAGGTAGGTCTTCTTTATAAGCAGAAAGAAGTTAACTTGCACCAATCAGATTTCTTTTTCAACTGGGCTGGCGGGAGGTGTTATTTTACGCTATGTAGGAAAGAAACGAGTGGAGCAAGAAGGCTTTTTGGGAAAAGTTGGTATTGCCAAAAGCGTATCCGCCCGATGAAAAGATAGCTCCGACTTACAGAGATGTTTGATGAAGAACATACGTTATGCTGGGCTTGTGGCATTAAGAATAACGCAATGTTCAGTGGACTTCCGAGCATATGGGAAAAGTGTATATGAATGACACATCTATAGTTAACTTGTATTGGACAAAAGATCATTATTATTATTAGAAGTTGTGGTGCATAAAAATAATTTTATTAGTGGATATAGGAATATTTTCTGTTACAGTATCTGTTGACATGTATTTTTTTTTTATACTATGTTATGTATATTATTTTATATTCATGAGGTGTTTGTTTTCTCTTGACTGGGTTTATGATATGTAAATTTTTTCCTTTCTTTTCATGTAGTAGTCTTTCTCTCTGTACGAATATCAAGCCATGTAATTCGCAGTACTTGATGACCGTGTTCAGACTGTTCGAAGACGAGCTGGTGAAGAATTTTTTAAGCTCCTGTCTGGAAGCAAACATACAAATTGTCGTCTTCGACTAAGAAACAAAATAATTCATGGTGTGGTTAGCGGGGCTA
>JABUQX010107581.1:0-10000 GCA_015478945.1 Trachelipus rathkii
TATATATATATATATATATATATATATATATATATTATAAAAGGGAATGTAATGCGACATTATAAAACTTCAACTTTCATTAAATATATTACCATTAATTTAAGTATTTTTTTTACCATACATTTTAAAAATTTAAACTAAGTTGTGAAAATTTAACCTAAAATTTTATGAGTTAGAGAAAAACGTAAGGATTTATTAACATGAGCCGAATTTTCATAAATATTTTTTATAATTTTTTTTTTCTTATTAATATAAAAACATTTCAAATGTACGCGAGCCTTGCTGTGTAAAAAACTCGCGCTGGAGAAACAATCAGATATAAAGCCATATATATATATATATATATATATATATATATATATATACATATGGCGAGTCTTTTGTATATATATATATATATATATATATATATATATATATATATATATATATATATATATATATATATATATATATATATATATAAATATATATATATAAAGATTATCACATATGAAAATTATTCTTTCACAAATGAAAAGATAGGAAACAATTAGAGTATTTATGGCGACCCTGTATCTTATTGAAAGATGATTAATATTCAGAAAGGAGTTTCTCCATTAAGCTTTGAATTTCAAGTAGACATTCATAAACATTTTATTTTACATATAGTATTATTCAAACTATAATAGAAATAATAATTATAATAGAAATAAAATAGGGTGTTTTTGTCTACCCCGTATCTTGAAAAATTTTTTTAAAAAAACATCAAATTATGATCTTATGAAGACCCTATGATATGTTTTTATTTACTAGATACAGGTCAAGAAAAATGCTCACTTTGATACATGTATGTGCTATAAAATACAGATACTACGTAAATTTTCCCGTTTTCTGATTTCCTTATTTATAATGAAAACCTTATATTCTATTATATAACTTATGATAGAGCGTTTTTGAAGACCCCGTCCGTACCTTAATAGAAATATATTCATTGAGGAATGGCATCCCCTTTTTAATTACCATATAAAATAAGATGAAAATCAATTTGATTTCTCTCATTCCTAAAATACATAGCAATAGATTTTACCTCCAAAATAGGATTCAAAATTAATTAAATTTCATAAATATTTAAATTGATATTTCAGATATGATTTATTTAATTAAATATTGGATAGATATTTTTCTTTATTTCATCCTTTTTATTACTGGATATATTACTCTTGCAATTGTTGTTGTTATGTTTGTTTGTTTTTGTATTTGTTATTTCTACTGTTTCTGTTCAATCTCCTGCTGTTGTTTCTGCCGTCTCTGATGATGCATTTGCCATATGTGCTGGATTTTCTGTTGTTGTTGTGGCTGTTGTTGTCCTGGATTCTGCAGTTGCTGTCACTACGATTATTATCCTTGATAATGCTACTGTTATTGTTATTATTGTTTATAAAGTTGTTTGCTCCTATTAATGCTAAATTATTTATGACGTTACTGTTGCTGTCCCTTCTTCTCCTTTAGATGACGATTCGTCTGCTGTTGATGTTATTAATAAGTTATTGCCAAAGTTGTTATTATTTAATATTTGCTTTACTTTACATTGGTACCTTTCATATTTTTTAAAAAAATTATTGTTGTTATTATTGCTATTGCTTTTACGTTATTCAAATTGATATTATCAATTTTCAGTTACTTAATACACGAGTTTTCTCTATTAAGATTTTCAGTGTTTTTGAAATTATGAATGCCTATTTTTTTTTTTTTTTTTTTTTTTTTTTAAATGTCACCATCACTGATGAGTAGAGCCCTTAACAAGGGGGTATTATTCTTAACATTATCATTATCTTTACCATCCATATTATCACCATTAATATTATTAAAATTATTATTATTATTATTATTATTATTATTATTATTATTATTATTATTATTATTATTATTATTATTATTATTATTGTTATTATTATTATTATTATTATTATTATTATTATTATTATTATTATTATTATTATTATTATTATTATTATTATTATTATTATTATTATTATTATTTTATTATTATTATTATTATTATTAAGTTATTGTATTTTTTAATTTGTAAGCAATTGTAATAATAATTAGCAATGGTTAATATAGTCGCTTACTTACTTTTTTTTATGATTGACATTCATTTGCACTGGTTTTTAATGGTTTTTAAGTTTTTAATAATATTGATTTTTATTATGCTTTTTATGTTGTTTTTGCAATTGTCGTTATAAATATAAATATTTATTGTTTTTAGTTTATTTTTTATATTTATTTTGCTATTTTGTTTTTGGTCCTATGTTCATAAGTCCTTTCCTTAAATAGTACTATTATTTATTTACATTTTATACACTTTTCATTTATACCCATATCTATATTTCATACATTCATTCATCTATTTATCATTCATTCTATTCATCTGTACATTCATTACCTTTATATTTCTCTTTATTTTTTTCAATTACTTTTATATAGCAATTCATTAAACTTATTTTATATTTTACTTCTTTCATTCCCCATTCATCTTTTCCTAAATATTTATCATTTAAATACTTTTGTTTGCCTCTTATTCCTTCTTCTCTTTCTTTACTCAGGAATAAGAGCGACGCAAAATCTCAAAGTTGCCAGATTTTGTTTACAAATCTGGTACCTTTTATTGTTCCCTCTAAACTACTTGGAATGAAGCAGATGCAAAATCCCAAGGTTGCCAAATTTGATCTTTTCTCCTAAACCACTTAGAATGAGAACGACGCAAAATCTTCAAGGTTGCCAGATTTTGTCCATAAATCTGGTACCTTTGATCGTTCCCAAAACCACTTCAGCTTCTCTTCGTTTATCTTTCTTATTTTCTTCCTCATTTTCAATATTTACCCCTCAATTCCCTTCCACATTGAAAACGTTTATAATGTTACTGTATTCTTACTTGCTTACTTACCAATACTATACAACAACTGATAATACTACTACTGCTACTGGTACAGATACTAATACCAATGCTGACATTACTGATAATGTTACTATTTGATACTACTATTAATATTCATGTTATTTCTACCACTAATACACCTACAACTAATGTCAATGCTTCTTTTATTGATACTAATAATACTAGTGCTACTGATCTCAGTCACAAATAATAATACTACAACTAATAATTTCCTGTAATTTTAACACTATTATAGATTTAACCACTGCTATAACACTTAATTGATTCAAACTACTACTACACTACTACTACTACTACTAATACTACTACTACTACTACTACTACTACTACTACTACTACTACTACTACTACTACTACTACTACTACTACTACTACTACTACAACTGTCGCTCTCCTCTTCTTACTTAAATTTATTCACATTTGCCTCCATTTCTGTTCCCGCATCTCCCTCCTACATTGCCATTCCCCAATTTGGGGGTATTTTTGAGATTGCGTTTAAATCCCTTTGAAACTGTAAAGTAAATTGCTCTTCCTCTTCTGCATACGGATCTTATTTATTATTATTATTATTATTATTATTATTATTATTATTATTATTATTATTATTATTATTATTATTATTATTATTATTATTATTATTATATTATTATTGAATTTTATTATCATTATTATTATTATTATTATTATTATTATTATTATTATTATTATTATTATTATTATTATTATTATTATTATTATTATTATTATTATTATTATTATTATTATTATTATTATTATTATTATTATTATTATTATTATTATTATTATTAAATTAGATACAGAGATTTCAAAACATCTAGTAGAAATAGTAGAAAAAGTAGAAACAGGTATTAAATTAGATATAGAAGGATCTAAAAACTGTAGATAGAGATAAAGTAGGTAAGGTAAGTTATATAGAAATATTAAATTAAATACAGTAAACACTGAATACAGGGATAAAGTAGATATTGTATATAGATATATTAAATTAGATGCAGAGAGACGTAAAAAGTATAATAGATATATTAAATTAGATATAGAGAGATCGTAGAACTGTAGATAGAGATAAGGTGGATAAAGTACAGAAGATAGAAATATTAAATTAGATACAGAGAGATCTAAGAGAAAGAGGAAAGATTCCTCAAAAATATTGTGTTGAATAAAATAGTAAAAAATAAAATGCAACGTAAAGTCGTGTCTAGAAGAAGAAAATAAAGTAAAACGAAGCATAATAAATGAATACAAATATAACAAAAAGGAATAAAACCTTATATCGTGTTACGCTATTCAAACCAAAAACAAATTGACTTATTTTTTTAATCTTTCGTTTTCATTTCTTTCTTTTCTTTTTTGAGTTGTGTTTTTGAGAAGGAAAGTTCATTCAGTTCAAAATCCAAAGGAATTGAAAACAGAAACCTTACAAAATTGGAATATCGTGAGGTTTATCATGTTCGATTTTATTAATATATTTACAATCTACCTTCATGGGTGTTTTTTTTTTTTAGATTTCATTATTTATTTTTTATTTTTTATTTTTTAGATTTTTATTTATTTTTTATTTTTTTCTTTTTGCTTGTGGGGGAGTTTATTTTATTCATGTCGCTGAACATGTCCTATTTTTAGTTTTTATATTGCAATTCTTTTAAATTTAATATCAAATGGTTTAATGTGTGCCAAATGAATCGTGTTCACGCAACATAAATGCAGCTTAAAATAGCCAGTAATCACTGCGCAGTAATCGTTAGTAAGTTAAAGATAGCTACGTTAGGGATTATTGCTATTTTAATTGAACAACGAGAGTTCAAGCGCAAGTATTATATTTTACGAAAACATTTCGTATTAATTTTAACGATTATTTTATATGTCTTCAAAGAAACAAACTATATTTTCAATTTCATCTTTCACTATATATATATATCGCATATATATGAGCGCAGTATATATATATACATATATACAGCAAAGCGTTGCTAGCATATAGTGATATAAAGAGCAGCGCTGGGCAGCAGCAAGCAGCGTATATATATCGTTCAATACCCGCTCTTTCACGCAGCGCGCTTCCTAACACCAGACTGAGCCCACGGACATGGCCTCGACCTTTAATCGCCTCCATCTTAATTAGACAGTACTTATCTTCCAGGTTTAGGTTTCTCATTACTATTATAATACACAATTACACACACGGCTGGTCAATGTCAATAATACACACACACAATTCATATATATTGGCTGGTTAAGCTGGTTACATATACATGTTATTATTATTACTACATTACTGCTAAGCAAGAGCAGCAAGAAGGCTGCTGCTGCTGCTGTTGTTGGCTGCTGGCTGTTGCTAGCACAGAGGACCGCTGCTACTGTCTGGCTGCAGCTGCCAGCAGCAGCGAGAAGAGAGAGAGTATATGCAAAGAGCAGCATAGCAGAGAGAGTGCAGAGAAATGGTCGACCATCTAATATAGCCAAAATATTTCACATCCTGAATTTTTGATCATTTTATTTCAGTGTATTTGAATTACTTTTGTCTCAAACACGTGAACCAGGTCTTTGACTGTCAGCATTAATCGTTTATCATTTTTATTGAATTACGAATTATTTATTTATTGCAATATTTCAAATAATTAGTAATCTGTAAATTTTTATTTTTGGTATTAGGGTTCGTCCAGCGAGCTAACACGTTTCTTTTTACGATCCAAACATGCACATCTACAAAGCGTATATATATAGTATATAGAGGTAGTATATATATATATATATACATATATAAGAAGTATAGCGGTGGTTGTTGTTGTGGTTATTGTTGTTGTTGTTAAGTTAAAGTAGCATATAGTTTAATAATAGTTATATATGGTTATATATATATACATATATATATATAGCAATATTAGCTTGACCGATGATAATTCTTGCAGCCGGATACCCTATACCTCGCTTCACACCTGAAGTTTAAACTCTGCACCTAACCTGACCCAGGCCTGAACATATGGGACCTACACTCCCTGTTCCACCTGGTCCTGGCCTGGTCCCTGGGTCCTGGTCCTGTCCTGCGATCGTGCCTGGGCCACCTGACTCGCTGCACATCATCCAGGCCTGAGCTGGTGGGCCGGGAGTCAGCACCTGACCTGTAAGGATTGCATCTCTGGTCTTACTCCATCCGATCATCATCATCATCATCATCATCACAATAACACACACACACACTTGCTACTTCCTTTATACAATATGTCAACACTTAGTACACATACACATTACACACAGTAATATTTCAGCTATGGCAGTGCTAATATGTCATATGATCATTTACTAGACGCAAAGAGCTATATTAGTGGGCACAATATTCGTTAGTTTGTGGAGAACATGACACACTGACATATATCTACATTGTTAAGAGGATCAAACCATGGTCACGCATCATTCTGGCTTTTGCCAAGCCGGCGCTTGCGCCTACTGTTTGCCGCGCGAACCATACCGCAACCATGACCATAGCAGGCGTCACATAGCTGCATGCCATACCCAGTAAACAGGTGCATAACGCCTGGGAGAAAGTGAGTTCTTTACTGTAGCCACAGCATCCATAGTTTAATAAAGATCCAGAAGTACTTAACATATTTATTAATCATTACGGTAAATCAGTAACACAGGTGACCCAACACCAAGGGGGATTAGTATGCTTGTTTTACTGCTTTACTGCTTTTTAACTCATTTACTGTCTCATTTATCAGCTTTTAACTTTCTGTTTACTGCTTTAACTCATGTTTTACTGTTTTTAACTCATGTTTTACTACTTTAACTCATGTTTTACCGTTTTAACTCATATTCATTAACATTGGCATACCCAAAGCAGTAAATCCAAAAATCAATAGAGGTGACTCAAATCATAAATAGTATGCTTTGTTTCACCAGCCAGCTTAATCGAGGCTTGTTTCAAAGTATTTTCAGCATAGCAGCAAAGGCTTAAAGCACAGTTTGAACCCTTTCAGTTATCAGCTAATCATATATTTTGCCATTGGTGTTTTTGCTTTCATTTGACATTTTTTTTATTTGCATTATTATGATTATATCTCTTTAAGAACAATTAATTCAACATTTTTATTTTTTGTACTTGCAAAGATTACTGCCAAGAAGGCTTAACATACACGCAGCACTGAGCATCACGGTGGCTTCAGGCCGTCATGGGGCCATCATCATTCGCTGGCGCATCACACAGGTCACACACATACCGCAGCCGTCATTCACCAGACATGCTGGCATTTTACACCAATTGGTCACTGCATAGCTACCTTCATCGCCATACCACACGCCATGCCACACGCCGTTATCACGTGCATTTGGCTTTCACACCCCGCACACAGATCGCCAGCCACATACAGACAATATTACCACGCACTCACTGGCCAGGCAACGGGATTTATTGCAAACATTTTATGTTCTTGGTTAAACGACGCAATATTTATACTGGGCTCATTCAAGTTAAAGCCAACAACATTACCTTGGTTAGCCAATATTAATACTTTGTTTGGCGGGCATTTAAAATAGCTTACTGTATTTATGAAATTTTGTTGCAACGATATCTTTGCACAATCAGCAAATCAGTGGCGTCACTTCACCTTCTGCCACAGCAATTTACGACCCACAGCTGGCCTAAAGTCATGTACGCGTACCAATCATGTTTGCACGGTCACTGTTACCACCGATGGTTAACCAAAATACCGCTTTTTTACCCGGGTTTCACATGCCGCCAGTTCATGCAACATTGACCGTCGCTTAAAGCGGTTGAATAAATACTTTGGGTTTAGATGACCGGCATTTACTGATTCAGGTCGTAACAATAAACCGACCTTTTCGTAACACAGCCAGCCCTACCCGATGCTTTGTAGACTGGCATTATCAGGTGGCTGAAATCCTGCTAGTGGGGCGAAATGCCTCTGATTATCAGCCAGACTGTCAGCATATCAGTGCCTTTTGACGCCAGCGAGCAGGTGAGGCTAACATGTTGCTTTGGTTGCAGGTTACTGGACTACAGTGGGCGATACTGGTGTATAGCTAGCAGGCTGAGGTCACACCTGGGCCAGATGGGCCAGCGTCTCAGCCGCAGCTGCAACAGCTGCAGGCGCGCATATTTCCGCGCGAAATATTTCCGCACGAATGAAATATATATATATTTCATTCGCGCGGAAATATCGTGCCTGCGGGTGCACGCGGCGGGCGGGAACGCGGAAATATTGCGCCTGCGGGCGCACGCGGCGGGCGGGGACGCGGCGAGACGCACCTGCGGGTGCGGGGTTGGCTGCCTTTGCGGGTGGGGCTCATGCTGAGCCCTGGCGGTTAGCTTATGAACTAGTGAATTAATTATTATCTATTCTAGTGAAATTAATAATTATTCCTCAATGTAAGTATTTATTATAAATATGATATACACTTAGTAAAAATAAAACACTTTTAATACAAATCAGATAACTTGTGCACCGCTTAACAGCTAAAATGACTATGATTTTAAAATGAGTTTGGGTCTAAAAGATAATAAAACACACACCTGCTCAAATACAAGTTTAAAGAACAACGTTAATTTTCAAAAGACGATAAAATAATTCTCGACCAATCACATACGAGGTCATATAGAGATAAGGATTACCCCGACCAATCACAAGTAAGGAAAACATTTCCTTTTTACCTGCTTAAAGGATCTTTCCGATCCAGCATGTTTCAGTTTGAAATATTTATAAAAATAATAATAACAATGATTCTTGTCTATACGGATTACCTTTTGACCTGGTAATAGGATTAAATTAGCCCGTCTACAAAAAAGGCTTATCCCAAATTTAGGCCTAAATTTAGCCTAACGTAGTTATTGCAACCACATTTTACAGAAAAAGGTCAGTTGAAATATATTTTGACCTGGAATTAGCTTAAATCGCCTCGGGTTACAAAAGGATTATCCTAAATTTAGACCTAAAGTTATTTATTTCAACACATTTTACAGAGAGGTCAGTTTCTCGCATCTGTAAGGAGTGCGGGTTGTTGTTTTCTCGTGATGGATTGTCAATGTACATAGATAATAATAATAATAATAAAGAAAACCCGAATTATTTAAAAATTTGAAATATTTTTTAGTTAACATCGAGTGAATAATATAAATGTAAGTGAATAATTGTTATTTTTAAATAAAAACTTAGAATGATTTAATAAAATACATGCATGTTATGTTAGCAGAGAAGAACTTATTTTGTTATTTATACTTATTACATGGCTAAAGATGATGTAAAGCAGCAAGTCAATAGAACAAACGTGGCATAGCTTGATGGAGGGGTGCTAGGGCTGGCCTTACTGATTTACTGATTTATTGCTTTAAGGTACGTAAAATATATGTTTTTAATAAAATTTCATAAAATTTAGTAAAAGTTATTTTAAAACTTGATAGTTATAAAATTTATAAAATCAAAAAGTATTAACAGTTAATAATAAATTTTTGTTCAAAGATAATGATTGATTTATTATAGAAGTTTTAAGAAACTTTGAAATAATTTTAGTTATATTTGAATGAGTAATATAAATGTACGTGTTTAATTAAAACATAAAATGTTTTAATAAATTATACGTTATATGTGTAAGTGAGTGTGTGTGTGTGTGTGTGTGTGTGTGTGTGTGTGTGTGTGTGTGTGTGTGTGTAAATCTGTGTGCAAGTGTGAGTAAATCTGTGTGTAAGTAAATCTGTGTGTGAGTGTAAGTAAATCTGTGTGAGTGTAAGTAAATCTGTGTGTGTGTGAGTGTAAGTGTAAATGTAAGTGTCTATGGACAAATGTAAGTGTCATAGTGAATGTGTGTATAAGTATCATAGTGAATGTGTGTGTGACCGCATGTGTATAAGTGTAAATGTAAGTGTCTATGGGTAAAATGTAAGTGTCATAGTGAATGTGTGTATAAGTGTCATAGTGAATGTGTGTATATGTGTGTGTGTGTGTGTGTGTGTGTGTGTGTGTGTTCTAAATAATAATAACAATAGGCATGAAGTAAATAACACTAAAGTATAATAAAAATAAAATAATA
>JABUQX010107581.1:15000-17500 GCA_015478945.1 Trachelipus rathkii
ATTTTCTTCTCTTTCTTCTGTATATTAAGCCAACCTACCTCTCCAGAGTCTGAATCATATATATATATATATATATATATATATATATATATATATATATATATATATATATATATATATATATATATATATATATATATATATATATATATATATATATATATATATATATATATATATATATATATATATATATATATATATATATATATATATATATATTTAAGGAGATGAAAAGTAGCACCAAGGCTCTAGATAACATTGGAAAATCTTTATTGAAATAGGTTAAAACAACGTTTCGGAAAGCTTGTCAGTTTCCATCATCAGGCTGGGAATAACAAGAAAAAATATATATATTTTTGAACTAGTGGACTACAATATGAAAAGTTATACATAAATTAAATGTTTGGAATAAACAAAAAAAATTTTCAGTAAAATAAAATGTCTACAGTTATCATTTATCCTATTTAAACAATCATTGATTTCTTTATTAACAAGCGGAGCCGGAAACTCAAATCTTCAGAATAAACTTAGGCACAAAAATTCGATAACAATAATAAATAGATAATTAAATAATAAATGAAATTTATACTAAATGGGTAACTCAAAAAAAAAAAATAAATAAAAACACATGAAAACACTTGAAAACAAAATAAAGAAACTTACTAGAAATATAACACTCAAGGATTAAAACAACAAAGTCATCGGCAAAAACTTCATTAATACAGACTGGTCAGAGTAGTAACAACTTAACAGGTCCGCCATCACAGTTTAAGATTCGATTCTGTTACCCATTTTCACTGTTTTGACAAAAAAGAGTTTGGAACCCTTTTAAGACTAGCCACTCAAGATACCTATTTTTTCTTTGATCACTCCTTGTATGAACAAACTAATTCTTTGGCGATGGGATCTCCTTTGAGTGCCATCCTAGCTAATGCTTATCTCATGCACTATGAACAACTTTGGTTAAATAATTGTCCCCCCTCTTTTAAACCATCTTTTTACAAACGATTTATGGATGACACATTCTTGCTGTTTACGGATAAAAATAAGATTCACAACTTTTTTACCTATATAAATTCCCAATTACCAAACATCATTTTCACCCGTGAAGATGAAGTTGACAGCACACTCCCTTTTTTGGACTTGCTTATTAAGAAAACAACCACAGATTTTACCACGTCCATATTTAGAAAGAAAACTTTCACTGGCTTAGGTCTAGGTTCTTCAGCCCATTCCGCTATCATATAAATGCAATAGTATTAAAACTTTACTGTTCAGAGCTTTTCATTTAACATCCACTTACACACTTATGCACAATGAATTTCGTTTTTTATTGAACTTTTTGGGATCTAATTTCTTTCCCCATTCTCTAGTTTATAAATACATTAATAAGTTTCTGGATTCTAGGTTTAACCCTCCCTCTCTTACAGCTTCAGTTCCTAAATTAAAACTATATCTTTCTTTGCCTTTCTATGAACACATTCACATTAAACTTTCTAAAGACCTTTCTCATTTTCTTTTTAATACTTTCCCTCAACTTGATACCAAATTAATTTTCAATTCTTCACATAAAATAGCATCTTTCTGTAACCACAAGGAAAAGACCCCTGCTGCTCTCCAAGCCTCTGTCATTTATAAATTTAGCTGTGGTGGCTGCGATGCCTCCTATGTTGGTAGCACTCAGCGCCAACTCGCTGTCAGAGTGGATGAGCATAGAGGTATTTCCACACGTACAAATTTATTACTCAATAGCCCTTCTCATTCATCCATACGTGATCATGCACACACACTCGATCATCCTTTTAATTTCACTAATTTTTCTATATTGTCTCAAACGACGACTTCAATAACCAACTTGCACATTCTAGAATCTCTCCACATCGCAGAAATTAAACCCTCTTTAAACTGTGATGGCGGACCTGTTAAGTTGTTACTACTCTGACCAGTCTGTATTAATGAAGTTTTTGCCGATGACTTTGTTGTTTTAATCCTTGAGTGTTATATTTCTAGTAAGTTTCTTTATTTTGTTTTCAAGTGTTTTCATGTGTTTTTATTTATTTTTTTTTTGTGTAAATTTCATTTATTATTTAATTATCTATTTATTATTGTTATCAAATTTTTGTGCCTAAGTTTATTCTGAAGATTTGAGTTTCCGGCTCCGCTTGTTAATAAAGAAATCAATGATTGTTTAAATAGGATAAATGATAACTGTAGACATTTTATTTTACTGAAAAAAAATTTTTTGTTTATTCCAAACATTTAATTTATGTATAACTTTTCATATTGTAGTCCACTAGTTCAAAAATATATATATTTTTTCTTGTTATTCCCAGCCTGATGATGGAAACTGACAAGCTTTCCGAAACGTTGTTTTAACCTATTTCAATAAAGATTTTCCAATGTTATCTAGAGCCTTGGTGCTACTTTTCATCCTTAAATTACGATACCCGGATTATAGAAATTGGATCAGCTATATATATATATATATATATATATA